>MU172286.1:546934-582720 GCA_016695485.1 Suillus hirtellus
TTAACATTATATGCACAGGAAATGAATTAAGAAGCTTATCGTATATCGGATAGGAAACGGATCTATACATCGGATCGGACCGGATCGGATATGGATGTACAGAGGTGCAGGGATCCGGATGGGTACTGGAGACATGGATAGGGCATCCGAAGGTCCGGATGAGGCGTGGGAATATTATCGGACATAGGTCCGGAATACAGGATATGACACCCTGCTTTCTTCGACTTGGAGGCCCGACGATCGTACTCATCGACAATGGTGGATATCAGTGTGTCAGTGGTGAGCTTAATGCTCGAAACCTTAGCTGATGCTGTTAGTGCAGATAGATGAGGGTCATAGGACAATGGTAAGGAGCTCATGATCATGGCTGCGAAGCTCTCATCTGTTGGTGCGTGGCCCAACGAAGACAGTTGCTCTTTAACAGTGTGCATCTTGTCAAAGTGCTCATGTATGTTGCCCTTTTCGGGGCACTTCAGGTCTTGTAGCTTGTGCAGTAGCTCAATGGAGACTACACACGACCGTTGCTCGAACAAACTTGAAAGGTGCATGAAGATGTCCTTGGCTGTTTCTAGGTTTTTGATTTGAATGAATAGGGAATCAGGAATTGTTCCTGTGATTTGTTGTTTCGTTATGGCCTGGCCTGTGCGCCATTCCTTCAACTCAGTCTTGTACATACTGACTTCTTTGACTTTGTCTGGGGTAGCAGGTACCCACGATGCTCCTCTGTTAGGCAGCGTCTGAGGGTCTGTAGGCTTCATCTCGGTGCCATCCAAATGGCCGAGTAGCCCTCGAGCGTCTATCAACCATTGTAGATGCTCCTTGTACATCATCCAGTTCTCTCCATCGGCAATGAGCTTTGGGATACGAAGGAAGTCCTCTCCGAGTTTTCTGTTTGAGGTAGACATTCTTTTGAGTATGTTCTTCGCACGCTTAATTTGAAATTTTCACTAATGTTGTGCAGGGCTCATAACCTGTAGCAGATAGCTCAGCGATGTATGAAGTCAACTAGTTATATTGGTATACCTGTAGCAGATAGCTACATGTGTTGTTAGCTAGGTAGATACTGAATACTATGAAGGTACTAACCTCAGTGACATATGAAGTCAACTGAGGGTAGCAGCAGAGCGTGAGAATGAACAATATTTGTAAGTACTAGGAAATGAAAAACGGGACCAAAAGTCCATGACTACAAGGATTGATATAACGACAGATTTTGGAGAGTTGTGGTCACTGCAGCTTGGGAGGCTGCAGCAGGGGGAACAACAGCAGCAGGTGGAACTACAGCAACAGGTAGAACTACAGCAACAGGTGGAACTACAGTGGCAGGTGGAAATGCAGCAGCAGGTGGGGGAACTACAATGGTGAGATGGGAAGTCTCAGATGTGCCAACAGGGGGATCTACAGTAGTAGGGTATGGTGTCTGAATTTTGTTGGGAGGACGTCGTTGAGGTGGCATGATTGTAACTGTTGGGGATCCAATGAGTGAATGACCATTCTATATAAACTGATGGCACATACATGTAACTAGGTCATCGGGTCTCAAAAATTCAAGGGTGCATCAGCTGCCACCAATTAGTGAAGGTTAGAGAATGTCACAGAATCAGGGGATTGTCTGACCCCAAAACACTGCAGAGCCTCAGTGAAAGTAAGATCTAGAATTCAGGACTTACCTTCATCACCCAATTGCCTGCAATCAATTGAACCCTTGTGCAGTTCCCTGGTCCCTTGACATGCAGCACAACACTATTACCAATCAAATTTACCCTAAGATTAATTGTATACATTAGCTGCTGGAAAATTTCTAGTAAATGAGGTGTAAGCCCTACCATTCAAGGGTTAGCATTGTGCAATCATGAGTCAGATGCTTAGGTCTGACTGATCCCAGTTCACTATTGGCGATACAAATGACAAACCCATTCTGTAATTGCTAAGTGACTGGATTGAATCCTGATCAAAACACAAAATTTCAACAGCATGTTGGTAGAAGGTCCCTGGATTGTCGATTTGTAGATGAAATCTGTAGGGGACAGTGTTATAGTGGGGACAACATGATGGCAAATGCAAGGTAGCATACATGTGCATATCAATAAGAAGTTGTCACATTAGTAATATGTCATGTCACTCATGTAACAATAAATTAAAATGTACACAAACTCTACATAAAACATATTTGCTTGAGTGTTGGGGGAGCAAAAAGAAAGAGAATAGAATGATATAGTACATAACTAAATATTTTTACAATGTGATGTCTTTGAAACAGTTACAGGCATGGGGGAACCATTATGTAGGTGTAAACTTGGGGGTTTGACTTAGCGAGTCACAGTGGGAAGAGTGAACATAAACTACTCACACATGACAAGTCGATCTGCGAAGAGGCATTGTCTTTGATCAACATGAAGGTGCCTCCTTGGCCACCAAGTGACCTTACAGGGATGGAGGGGGATGTATGATGGTATCATTAGACTGGCTGAAGTCCAGTGAGTGTGTGACTGGTGCAGGTACTGTGGTGTAAACATCATAGAGCAAAGATCGAAGATAAGTGTTATCAGGATCCTCTGAGAATGTGAGATTGTGGGAGCAAATGAGCATAGTTGTGATCTCAGAAGGAACTCTGAGGCACAAAACTTTAATGGTGGTGTCTACCTTGCATGCCAGTATGGAGGAGCTAGAGAGCTTCTCATGGTCACTAGTCAGCCATGGAAGGGAGCTGCAGATGAAATAAATCAGCATGTATACAAGCAACTTGAGATCATCACAACGACCAGGCACAACTCCCAGGTGGTTGTTGATTGATGCAAACACTGGAGTGCCAGTAAGACGTCAATCTTGACAAAATGGCATATGGGCTTGGGTTGTAGAGCTCCAGTACCCCTTCGCAACACCAAAATCAACAATAAAGATGCTGTTCTTGGAAGTGCCATGACCAATTAAGATGTTTTGAGCCTTGATATCACCATGAACGTAGTTATGCAAGTGGATATGCTCCAGAGATGAGAGCTAGGAAATAAGTTAGCATCACCAGGACACACCATAAATCAACTTACTAGTTGGTCTCTGATATTCAGGATAGTACAAAAGTCAAATTTTCGATTGCACATAAGGAAAATATCATGCAATGATGGTCCAAGGAGGTCAAGAACCAGTGCATCATATGTCGCTTCTCTACTGAACCAGACAGCACCCAGGATCCCAACTCCACCTTGAAGTTGCTTTAAAGTGTTGTATTTGTTAGGGCTGCACACCGTCACCGTCATAGACGGTTCGTATGGTGACTGTCGACAGATACGGTTGCCATACCAGTGGGCCAGCCAAAGGAAGCAGATAGGTACGGTATACGGCCAAACCGTACACCATAGAGACCGTATTCCATATGGCTGTTGACGGTTCCTTTATGGCCTATACGGTCAGAATGGGTGCCGGTTTATCCCGTACCTTCTTGCCCTGAACCGCCATGCCCTGCACCTCCAACGAAAACGACAGCGACAAGGCTGACAGCGCTGATGGTTTGCTGCATGTGTCGGCCAGTACTACAGGCTGTCGTGCAGGTGTATCTGATGGTAGAAATTCTCCCTCGAAGGTTAATTTTACGGCAAGGTATAAGAAGCGGTCAAATGTTTCAGTAGATGAATTTGAGGAGTACCTAAAACTTCCACAAGAGGACTTTGACCTTTGCAATCCCATTCAGTGGTGGGCAGGTCGCCGAGCACAGTTCCCAAACCTCTCTTGACTTGCGCGTGATATCCTTTCGATACCTGGTGAGTATTGTTACTTTGCATTGCAGTACTTAATACTAATAGTTCTTTCTCAATAGGATCTGCTGTTGCTGTCGAGCGCATTTTCTCCGGTGGTCGTGACACTGTTTCCCTGCAGCATGCAAGTCTCAAACCCGAGACTATCAGAATGCTGATGCTTGTGAAGGCAAGACTTCGTTTGGCTCGTTCATAATTAATTTTCATTCCGTATGTACCATACACTACTGTATACATCCGTATTATGCTCCATACCATACCGTTTGCTTCGCGCACCCCCAATGCCATATACAGTGTACGGGTTTGCCGTCTACTGTATTTCTACCGTTTGTGTATGGCCGTCTACTATATATGGTACGGCGTGCAGCCCTAGTATTCATGTTCTAAGGACAATGAGTTGTTGATAAGAGGCTCAAGTTTGACAGCAAATTCATCATCATTAATAATATTCCATGCATGGTATACAACACCTAGAATGTTTTAAATTCAAGTTCAACATGTACATGTAAATAACATACCATACAAGCCAGATCCTAACATGTCTCCTAGCCTGAATCTGCCATCAACTTGAATTGGGACATTTTTCATTGCACACTAAGATATTCAAATATTTGTTAGACAGGAAACCACAGAAGAGGGCTGCATGCTGGCATCAAGTTGGTTGGAGCCAGCTTCAGCCAGCTCAAGCCAGCTTGAATTGCCTTTCACACATAATGGGCTTAGAGCTGGTTCACATGGCTAACTGAGGTGAACCAAACCAAAAAATTAAGTGAGCCTACCTAGTGCTAACCAAACTGCCACATAACCATTAAAAGCCAGAGCTGAACCAGCCATAGCTGAGCCACAGCATTACTATTGATGGTGCATCTACTGATGGGGTTTCCAGCAGCATTGAGGTGCTTGATTCATTCAACCAGCACCTTTTCTTTCTCCTCAGAAAGCAGCTGCTGATCCCTATGTGCTTTCCTGGCCAGCAGGTGAGCACCATTGAACTGGTCACATAGAGTGCTTTGCAGAACACCATAGTAAGTTGCAACTTGCAAGATTTGAAGCTTGTGGCCATTAAGCTGATTCTCGCGAAATCTTTGGCAGGCCTTTTGGAGTTTCTCCTCTCTGCCTTCACGTGCAGCTTTCATCTTGACCATGCATGTCAGGTGCCCTGCTTGGTGCCATGAAAAATCTGTTGTGGCATGGCAGGATTTCAAAATGATGTAATGTCTTGTAGTAAATTGTCACACCAGATAACATATCCTTCACTTGCACATCAATTGTCTGCCAAATAAACCTCGGAAGTTGTCATTTTAGCTAGATATCTGTCAGGTTCAATGTTCTAAGCACCTCCAAGGTTAAAATCGGTGTGAGTTTGCCTTCCCGACACTGATCAGTGTGCCAAATTGTCTTCAAACGGTGTATATTGTATCATAACACTTGCACAACACAATTATTCAAAAAATTAAAGATATAGAAATACTCATTGACAATGCAGGATCATTTCATTTCTATATACCAAAATGATTTGTGATGATTTGTGTGTGCTGGAGCAAAAGCACGAACACTAGGTGAGCACGAACACTCAGGTACATCTAGTAAGGTGTTAACCGACGTCAACCACAATAACTTGACGACAAAAGAAAACAACGGAGCTTTAATATTTTCTGTTCCTATGTTCTGAACTTCTGACACTGCAATTCGGACTAGAAGCGTTAAACATCGCATTCCCAATCATATGGTATCCCAGTTCAAAATTTGCTCAAGTGCTGTACAGCATGTACACCGAGTCGTGGGCCTCAGGATAATGCTCGGACGCATCGTGACTTTTCATATCAGCTTAAAATACTGGGGCGTGGTACATTACAAGCACTAATCAACATCTGGAACTATGGCTTTCTCCTGCGGCTGCTTCTCGAAATATGCAGCATTGCTCAATAGAAAATTGTATTGCGTGCCATCACCCTGAATGGAACCAGGTCTCAGTAATCTGACACAACAGAGCGCTGATGTGACTCACGATGAATGAGGTGGGGAAGCCGGCATCGAAAGGAATGATGCTCTCCAAATACTTCACGTGCTCGGGTGTTAGCGAAATCGCCGGAGACTCCAAGTTGGCCTCCAGCTGCTCCACTTTTCGCCCACCAATAATCGGGAACACATAGGGCGTCTTTTGCATGAGATATGCAATGGCCACAGCTGTAATGTGTTCAGCACCGACTTCTTTCACGACCTTCTCCAATGCTGCGCTCATCGCGCTCTCCGTCTCGTTGCGTTCCCAACTAGGATTCATGAGCATGCGACCTTTCTCTCCGGTCTGTCGGCGGCGCTCCTCTTCCTCGTCGGTTCGAATTTTTCCACCGGCGAGGACATTCCAAGGGGCAAGCGCAAGACCTATGCAGGGGTGACCGTAAGTGGCGGCACCAGATAGCGAGCAACAAGGTTGATCTACCTTCGGAGCGGGCCATTGGAATGATCTCTCGTTCAAAGTCCCGAAGCATGACGTTCCAAGCACCTTGGTAGATCACAAACGGTGATTTTCCATGATCCCGAGCATACTGGTTCGCTTTGGACACGACCCAAGCAGGAGAATCTGAGATGCCCTGCCAGCGGTACACGTTAACAAATGTTCGTGTCAGCATAGAAATGGAGACACTCACGAGATACAACACTTTCCCTTGTTGCACCAGCACATGCAGACCGTTCATGACCTCCTCGACGGAAGTATCCCAGTCCCACCAGTGCACGTACAGAATGTCGATATATGAAGTCCTCAGCTTCTTCAAACTGGCCTCAACGCTAAGGTGCATTGATTTGACGTTATTGCCGGTGTACGATGCCTTCTGGCGAATGGCGTCGTTGCCGCGCTGGTAATTGGTCGTGTACTTTAATAAATATGCATCAGCATCGAACTATATTCATAAAATTCCAAGTTACCTTTGTAGCGATCACGAGCTGGTCACGGATTCCCCGCTCCTCCGCCCACTCTCCGATGATCCCTTCAGAGCTTTGATCTTGACTGAGGTTGTGAAGTGTGTCAGCGACGACGAATTCAAGATGACTGCAACACGATACCCACTAGTTATTAGCAGTGTCGATGAAGTTTCCCCCAGCATCGTAGAAGGCGTCAAGGAGCTTGAATGAGGATGTCTTGTCCATACTACCCATCCCAAATTTCTCCTACTTGTCTCCGATGCTCATGGCACCGAGCTGCAAGGGTGAGACATGAACACCCGCATGAGGGGATAATGCGCGATATCGCGCTAGCCTAGATGATGGCTTTGGCACGGGTGCCCAGAACGAGGTCATTTCCTTAGACATGATTATAGAGTTGAGTGAGTTGGAGTTGTTGAAATGCAGTTTGTGTGAAGGTTGGCAGCATTTTATACATGTTGTTCACCTTGACACCTCGTCAGCACCATCGTGTGATCACTATGATGCCAGAGAGACGCGTCAGTTGTCTGAGTAAGTTATACCGTACAAACAGGAGTCAAGTCAGCCTACATATACCGTTCGATCTCAACTAAAACTCCGACACTTGACGACTGCAGTAAGGTGATCATCACAGCCGAAAAAGCTCTTGGCAAACCGAGATTGTGTCCGACCTCCACTAACGTTGGGATCGCAATTGCAATGAAATGAGCCATCTCTACAAGCACCTTCGAGTCCACCAAGTATTCGGAGCAAACACAGACGTTGGAAAGACTATTATCACTACTGCTCTCATTCGGGCTTCGGCGCTCAACAGCAACCGCGTTTTTTATCTTAAGCCGGTGAGTACTGGTGCACCGCAGGATGCGGATAATGAGTGCGTGTTTTTCATCGCATAGAACGCGTCGCTGACTATTGTTCTTTATATGCTAGACATATAAAACGCCATGCGGGGCCTCAAAAGCATCTAGTGGATGCTCATTGCTTATTCCGCTATGGGGACCCCGTTAGTCCGCATCTTGCTGTTAAGATGGCTTCTGAGACTCAAGGTGGACTTAAAGTGGGTGGTTGTTGATGTGGCTTGTGATGAGCTGATGTTGGAGTTTGGGACAACTTGAAGGTTTCTGTACCTTCGGATGAAACATTTGTTGGGTCTGTGGCGGAGCATATCAGAAAGCGGGCTGGGATTGCGAGTGGGCCGGGTCATATGTATGTGGAGACTGCTGGAGGTGAGCACTACTTCAACGCGTCTCTTCAAGTTGTGATCCTTCCTGCTGACCGATTTGCTCAGGCGTCCACAGCCCGACGCTCTCCGGAACAACCCAACTGGACACCTACCGCCCCCTCTTCCTCCCCACCATACTAATTGGAGACTCCAGACTCGGCGGCATATCATCAACTATCTCATCATTCGAATCCCTCCTCCTCCGTGGATACATCGTAGATGCGATCCTCTTATTCCGGGACGAATACTACAGGAATTATGAATACCTAACGCAGTATTTTGCAGAACGAGGGACGCATGTCACTGCTCTCGACCCTCCTCCCCCACGTCTCGACTCTATAGAGAACGTTGCGAATACAGAGAAATACTACTCGGATCTTGTCCCAGACACCCTTAAAGGCGATATTTTCACTGCACTGGAACATCTAAACCAGTGTCACGCCAGACGCATCGAAGAACTAGACTCAATGCCCCGTCGTACGCTCGACGCGATCTGGTGGCCGTTCGTACAACACGGGTTAGTCACGACCGAGAAGGACGTTTCGGTCATCGACAGCGCGTGGTCAGATTTCTTTAGCATTTATGATGCTTCTTCCGGGAAAACTTTACCTTCGCAACCAAAATCGCTATTGCAACCTCAACTGGACGGGTCCGCTTCATGGTGGACGCAAGCTGTCGGACATGCTCATCCGACGCTGGCACTTGCTGCTGCAAACGCGGCAGGACGTTATGGCCATATCATGTTCCCGCAGGCAACTCATACTCCTGCTCTGAAGCTTGCTGAACGCCTCCTTCAAGGACCGGGCAAAGGCTGGGCTTCTCGTGTATTTTTCTCAGATAACGGATCTACCGGGATGGAGGTTGCGCTTAAAATGGCTTTACGATCGTTCATCGTCAGCTCTGGACTCGAGTTGAGTTCGCAGGAGAAGAAGAATTTGAGGGTTGTCGGACTAAAGGGGAGTTATCATGGAGATACGATCGGGGCTATGGATGCTTGCGAGGAGGGGGTCTATACTTGTGAATGGCATGAAGCGAAGGGTTGTTGGTTTGAGCCACCGACTGTGTCCATTCGGCAAGGCCGGGTCACTATTTCCCTTCCACCTGTTCTGTCGTCTCTCACCAGTGATCAGCGGACAATCGAAAGATTTGAAACACTCTCTCATGTTTATGATGTCGAGCAGCGTCTCGAATCTCCGCTAGCAAAACACTACAGGCAATACCTAAATAAACACATGCGTAGCCTCCAGGCAGACGACACCCGAAAACTCGCAGCTCTAATCATCGAACCCATCGTGATGGGCGCAGGAGGGATGATATTCGTGGATCCATTGTTCCAACGGATCATGGTCGACGTCGTCCGCGACCCCGCCATATTTCCTACACTTCTCCCAGTCATATTCGACGAAGTCTTTATGGGGCTATACCGCCTAGGATTCGAAAGCGCAGGCCCTTTACTCGGTGTCAACCCTGACATCTCAGTAAATGCCAAGATTCTCACCGGCGGCGTGTTGCCTTTGGCAGTAACGCTCGCGTCCGACCGTATCTTTTCGGCGTTCAAGAGTGAGAGCAAAGTGGATGCGTTGTTGCATGGACATAGTTACACGGCGCATGCTGTTGGATGTCAGGTTGCGAATGCGACACTTGATTTGGTTGGTAGGTTGGTGGAGAGTGATCTGTGGGTGGGGGCAATTAGCAAATGGACGCCTGAAGGAGCGTTGGCGACGAAAGTGTGGAGTTTCTGGGATCCGGAGTTCATCACTTCGATGTCTTGTCTGGATATTGTTGATGAAGCAATGGCATTGGGAACCGTGCTTGCTATCAAATTCAAGGATGATGATGCAGGTAATGTCGATCCTATTACATTTTATTGTTTAGATTGCTTATGTGACTTGGTGGCGCAGGTTATGCATCGCATTCCGCTCAGACTCTCCTACAGAGCTTGCGATTGCCACTGGATGATGGATCTACGTCCGCAGCTCCTGGGGGTGCGCCTTTTGGGGTGCATTATAGGACGTTGGGTAACGTGGCGTATTTCATGAGTAGCTTGAATACTCCACGTGCGACTATCGAGGCGTTGGAGGATCGGTTGTGGAGGCTTGTGTCCAGTGTGCAGCGTTCGTAGCTTCAAGTTGATACATACTCTCCCCTATATAGCCGTGTAGTCGTTCCTTCTTGATTATGGTGATGTATATGTGGCATGCAATAGTGCCTGATTATGTACAGGCTTGAAGCAGTCATGGTGGCCTAGACTTACGACACATGACTGGCAGCGTGTCACTGTGGATAGTGATTCCAATGAAAATCATTGGAAAAAGTACTGATGCTGAAATTTTCATTGGAACTTCTACTGAAATGGCGGGTATTTAATTTCATTGGAGTGCTGAATCCAATTCAGCACCAAATTTCAGCACTGTTTTCCAATGAATCCAATTCAGCACTGCTTTCAGCGCTATTTTCCAATGAATCCAATTCTCCAGCTTTGTCTGGCTTACGAAGAGTCAGAGGCACAACCTGATTGTGTTGGGCTGCTCTGAGATCTGAGCATTAGTGTGGGGAGAGACGCAAGCAGGTGGAGCTGCTGGGAGGGCAGGAAACCTGCTTATGAATTCGGTCGTGCGCTGACTCTTGTGCGGCATGAATCAAGATAAGCATCTTTATAAATTCAAATAATTACAATATTTAACACCAAAATATGCTCAGGATACAGTAATGGTACAGAGCTAAATAAGAGGGAGTGGCAGGTGGGGGCAAGGAATAGGAAATAATGAACCAGAGTTTGAAGGATGCCTTGTCACTGGTAGGAGAAGGGTGGTATATATTAGAAATTGTAGCTAGACCTATCAAGGATGCCATGGCTTAGTGGTAGTGATGCTATGTATGTTGGGCCTAAATGTACAAGGTCATCCATTCCATTCTGGCCACTGGTTATGTTTTAGGCAAGTACAAGGAACGAGCACGTGTCTAAAATGATGTCTATGTAAGGATTGATTAAGATTAACTCGTTACTCCTCTCCTTCTTGCTACCAACAACTGGGCAAGAAACCTTCATACATTGATTATTCCCTTCTTCAATAGTCTCTTGAATCATTGAATATCTTTCAGTTCTATTATCTTGTCATGAACAAACTAATATCTGATCCCAATTTAGATCAGTGTCCAGACTTCGCATCTGCTGAATTTCAGGGTAGTCGAGCTCCTCTTTTGAGTCCCACCAGCAACGATACTCAGGCTGCAGCCACTCTATGCACCATATGGACTGTGACCAATGCGACCTTGAGAGCCCAATGGCAACTCCAGCTTGACACTGAAGCACTCGAAGCTGCGGAACAGCAATGCCTCTGCGCCGAGGCAGAAATGCAACGCCTCGCGGCTCAAGCTCTGCAAGATGCCACTGCTGCGGAAGAAGACCAAAAGAAGAATCGCATACACCACATTCCAATCCCAGATAGGCCACACCCCAAACGTGTGGCTGAATCCTTCATCGTCTCAGACTTCGCTCTACGCAAGCTTGACAAGGCATTATTCGTCGAACTATACTACTGGACAAACAAAGGGCTTGCGGACACACGTCTCAATTTCCTCACCACCAATGATGACAGTATGGTACCTACAGCTGCAGCGGATGGTACTACCTCATGGATTGCAGCCAGTGTCGCTCATCCAGCAGCTGGAGTCATCACAGATTGTCTTCTCTCTCCTTTGGACTTCTCATGAGCGGTCCCTCGCTTCATAGCCTCACTGGAACAATGAGGCTGGGACAATACACATGTCATCATGCTAGCAAACTTTTTTGGAGCATTGATGTTGCATAACTATTGGATGTCTGACAATGTCCTGGAGCAAAGAGCTCTTCTCGCGTACAAGGAAGATCAGTGTCGAGCCTGGCACCAAGCCATCCCTTTACCCTCTGGCGCCTGGAACATCAGCATCTTAGACGATGCTGAAATCTCTAGGACCTTCAATAGTCTGTACCATGGAGAACACGAACATGCTGACCGTGAATTCAAATTCAAGGTTCGCAAATCAATCAATGTTATTAATTCGCTCGCTAACTGTCTCCTTTTTATCATGGCATGCCTTCATCTGCACATTGTTTGGATGCCTTATCTGCAACCTGCCTTCTAATGGACCATTCCCATTCTGCCTTATGCCTTATGCCTTTCGTGTAACACGTGGTGCCTCTAGTGCTCACAAAGCCTCACACCTCTTTACCAGGTGGATGATGGTTCTGCTAGTCATTCAAAAAGGAGCAGACCCTCCTCTGGCACCACCTCTTCAGATCATCGTTTGCCCTCCAATCTGAGCCTTTCGGCTCCCTCCACTTCACGCAACAAAGTTCCTCGCCCTGAAAAAATGTCTCATTCAACTTTGGGTTTTTCCAGCGGCGCACATGGACAACGCTCAACTGCTGTGTGCGCCATATGTCTTGGGTGACACAACCATTCATTCATCGAGTGTCCCACAGATCGTCTGTGGGACAACTCACACTCCACTGTCAGCAAACATGTTGCAAAACAGTTGCTCATCCGCAGCAACAACAAACCACTTTGTGTCGACTGGCAACGAGGAAAGAACTGTCCTTCTCAGTCTCATGACGAGAAACACTTGTGTTCCAGATGCTTGTCCAACTCGCATGGAGCTCAGTCATGTCCTCGAACTCAGGTGCTCCCTACCCATTTGCCCTTATAATGTGGAGGCTTGGGAGCATTCTCTCAGGGAGATGGGACTCCTGGAACATTATTCAAAGATTCCGAATGGCTTTCGCACAGGATTTGACCTCCATCTCCCCATTATATCAGTATCTCAAATTCCTCCTAACCATCCCTCACTGCATCAACATCATCTCGCTTTTGACACCATCATTGAGTGCAAGTTGCTCACTGGTTGTTATATCAGTCCTTTCATGGCTTCTCACCTATCCTCACTCCTCGGTCCATTTCAAACATCCCTGGTGTCCATCATCCCGAAATCTGGTAAACCTGGCAAGTTCAGAGTCATCCAAAACTTCTCGTTCCCACATTCAGTATCTCCTAGATTCACTCAGCCTTCTATTAACTCTCGAGTTGACTCTGACGATTTTCTGTGCACATGGGGCACGTTTGACACTGTTTGCACAATCATCCATCACTTACCACCAGGGTCTCAAGGAGCAACATGAGACGTGGCTGAAGCCTATCACACAGTTCCATTGTTGCCTTTGCAATGGCCTGCAACAGTGGTCCATGTTGGGGAAGACTCTTTCTTCATGGACACCTGCACCTCTTTCGGCATGGGACCCTCCACAGGAGCATACGGTTATGTCACAGATGCAGGAGCTGATCTTTTGCAAGCTGCAGGACTGGGACCACTCACAAAATGGGTGGATGATCACTTGTTTTTTCGTATTGCTCGCAAACATCTTGTTAATTATAACACTTATTGCCATTCTATACACAATACTCTATCTACTCGTAATGTTACTCAAACAGGAGGTTGTTTATGTTTCGAAGGAGATACTTTTGACGATGGTTCTATTGACACCTTCAGCGAAGACTGCACCTTTCCTCTTCTGGATTTTTCACAGGCTTCAGACCGATCTCATGAAGATAGAAGTTTTTCTTATGCCTTCTGCGACATCGACAAACACTCATCCTTTCTTGGCATTCCCTGGGAGCCAACGAAAGACTCCCCCTTCAGTTTGACGCCTCTTTTCATTGGACTTGTGTGGGATCTCACACTCATGGTCATCAGTTTGGCGGACTCCAAATGACACAAATATCTAGCCACCATCACTGCCTGGCAATCGCATCCCACTCATGCTCTCCTCGAAATGCAGCAACTCTATGGTAAGCTTCTACATGCTTGTTTGGTGCTCCCTTGTGGTTGAGCTTACCTCACTTCCTTGGAAGCTATGCTCAGCATCTCAAGTGCGTGGCCTTTCGTGCCTTACCACCCCATTAGACATCTTCACGACGACCTTGTCTGGTGGACCAACAACCTGTCCAATCCCTGCTTGCATCGCTTGATCCCAACTCGATTGCACATCGTCAACGGACAAGCTTATTCTGATGCCAGCTCTGGTATCGGAATTGCAGTTATTATCCATGGGTTTTGGCGTGCGTGGTACTTACTGCCAGGTTGGCAAACACTCGATGGAGCAAAAGACATTGGGTGGGCTGAAGCAGTCGGATTCGAGCTACTCATCCACTGCATGCTTAGACTCAACGCCTCCTCATCCTCCAAACACTTCCGGGTCTTCTGTGATAACCGAGGTGTCGTTGAGGGTTGGAGCAACAGGCGTAGCAGAAATTGGGCCACTAATGGTGTTTTCAGACAAATCATCTTGCTGCTGGAATGTGAGGGCAATGGTTCAACCTTCCATCTTTCCTATGTGCCGAGCGGAGAAAATCCTGCAGACGGCCCCTCCTGCAGAAGATTCCCTTCAACATCGCTCCTTCTTCCACCCATTACACTGCCCAATGAACTCTCAAAGTTCCTTGTCGACGCTGTCACCTCCACCCTCCCTTCCAACACCAACGTCAACATTCACACACTATGCGCTTCCTACTGTTCGTTAATCACCAAATTGGTAAGCCGTCTCTTCCCTCCTACTCTTTGGGGCAAGTTCTCACTAGTTGCGTCATTAAGCGCCTAGATAGTTGGGAAACTCTGCTCATAGTACTTGCCTCTTTCACTTGTAGGATCTGCTTTCTTGCTTTGGTCGAACGAGTCCTAGAGGGACTCCTTTCCCAAATTGATGTTACCTGCCTTTAGTTTACTTAGCTTACCAAGATTGCCTTTGTGTCTCACACAGTTCTGAATGAAATAATTTATAATGAACCGAGTGCACCTTGTGACTTAAGAAATACAAGACATAGACAAATTCTAAATGGCTTATATCATGACACAATATGTTGTGTGATTAGTGTGATGTGTCACAGTAATTAGTAACATTTATTTTTGTCATTTTCAAGCACATTATTTCAGAGTAAAAATTCAGCACAAATGTCACTGAAATTTCAGAGTAAAAATCGGAACTTTCAGCACCTCAATTTCAGCACCTTGTACTATGAATTTCATTACATTTTCACCTGATTTTACCTAATGAATTTCATTGGATTTACTATCCACAGTGGTGTACGTGATAGCTGGCTGATATGACTTGGCAAGTTCTTAGAACTATAAATGTGGTGACAGCTTGAAGTAGTTATACTTGAGGTGAAGACACAATAGTAAACACTTAGACAATCAAACAATGTCACCAGGTAACAGCTTAGTTGTAAGAATGCCAAAACATAACTAGTCTAACTACCGGGTCTTTTATGTCTTTCTGTAATGTAACATGTGAAACAACAAGGGCGTAGGGTATGGAGGCGCTGGGCGCTGAAATAACTCAGGCTTGTAAGATGGTCTCAAAAAAATAAAATGTTAGGTACAAAAATCACATGGTATAGTTGGGGGTCAGGCTGAGTGGACATGTAGATGCCACATACCCCCCTTCAGGGGTCATCAGACCCCTCATTTCTTCTGCCCCTTGCCCTTCTTGCTGGTGCTTGCCAATTCATCCATTCCTTCATCTGGACCATCCTCTGTTGGGCTGCCCATGCAGACATCTCCCTCAACAGATGTGCCAGGGTTGATGACTCAGCTAGAGCTGCCCACCGTGTGGGTATGGGAACCAGAGGGACTATTAGTGGGGTTAGGAGGATGTGGGATGGCTGGTGCAGATAAAGGAGGTGGGAAAGGTCTGTGCCATTTCTCCTTGCGAGCTCTGATAGCCTCTTTGTGACGAAGGTTTTGATGATGGGACCTTTCTAGGTTGTCCCACAGTGTGTTATCAATAAGGTCTGCCTTGCATTTGTTGAGCCAATGCCCCCTGTCAGGGTCAAAGGCAGGCTCTGCGATGGTGGCAATTGGCTGAGCTTCAGTGGGAGGCACAGGTGGTGCATCATTGTCCCCAACTAGAAAAGGAACAGTTACCACTGGTCCATTGACCTTGACCATGTTGTCCATGTCAATGGTGGTAAACTTCACAAGGATCTCAGGTTCATTGAAGTTGAAAGTGAATGCAAAGTCATCATAGCCAAGGGGAACGGGGTGGGTGGTGCAGTCTTCACTGGAGCACAAGAGTGCATCATAGGCAATGAAGGACTTCACCTGGTTCTGGGTTATGGAGTACAGGTGCAGAGGGACGTGCATGTCCAAGAACGAGTATAGACCTTGCCCTGTGGGAATAAAGTTGTGGAAAGTGGGATTATGCATTTGGGATCATGGTTGTTTATCAAGATGAAGGGATGTTGAGAACAGTTGGAGGGAGGGGTGAGTATTTGTAGGGCACAGGGTGAGACAAGTGTGCCCTAGAAATACCTGAGGAGTATCAGTAGGTGCCTCCCCATTGCCATCTGCCAGCTCACCAATGGTCTCAATGCCGATAAGGTTGAAATAATCCTTCAATGCATCAAGATGTTTGACCTGGCTGTATGACAGCCAGGTCCTATCGCTGGCCTTCCAAAGTACTTTGAAGTCCGTGTTTGTCCGGGTACCTGCGTGGGATAATATCTTATCCATGGCCCATTCTCGCTCTACATGGTCATCAAACTCGGCAATTTGCATTTCAAGTCGACCTGGAAACTTCTGGTCATTGTTAGGCATGTGAATGCGTAAGTACAATGCATGAAACATGGGGTGTACTCCGTGTTGTTTCAACCTATCAGGTAAGTCTATTTTATAAGAATTGTTCTTATAATCCTCTAGTATCTGGTAAGGCCCAATATACTTGGGTATGAATTTCCTTACTTGCCCCTTTGGGAAGCTAATGTTCTTTGACAATATATAGACTAGATCACCTACCATGAACAGGCATACTCAATGCCTTTGTTCACCTCCCTCATCTGTTTGACATGAGCTGCCAGGATGGTGTCATGCATGGTAAATACAGTAACCTTTAACTTTTGTGCATACACTCTGACCCTGGATATTCTTCTGCTCCAGGTGTCTCCCATATGAAGGCTTGGGGCATTTGTCCTGAATTGACAAAGAAAGGTGGGTAAGTGGTCATGTTGTTGTGCGCCAAGTTAATGGTGAACTCTATCGCAGGCAACTGTCCCACCCAGTCAGTCTGACTAGGGGATATAGTACTTCAGATCATTTGCCCTACCATTCAGTTTGTGCACTCTGTTGAGCCATCTGTCTCAGGATGGTAAGCACTGGACATTTTCTGCTTTATCCTGATCAACTGATTTAATTGTGTCCAGAACCTGTTTGTGAATAGGATGTCACAGTCACTTATAATGAACCTCGGTAAGCCATGATGTTTGTATACTTCTGTGAACATTAACTCAGCAACATCTTTTGCATTGTAGTTTGTTTGGCTTGGCACCAAGTGCACCATTCTGGTAAATAGACCGATTATGACTGTAATGCTGTCAAATTTACCATCTCTGTTCTTAGATAAAGGTAATGGACTGACAAAGTCCACACCTATGGCATCCCAGGGCTTAGATGGGATCTTCAGTGAGTGCAGCAGCCCATATGGCTTCTGGTTTGACAGCTTACTCTTTTGACAGGTGTTACATGACGTGCAGAAGGCCTGCACATCCAGCACTAGCATCTTCCACCAAACATACTCTCTCAGGTAGGACATTGTTTTTCTTGCACCTAAATGAGCTAACAATGAATGTGCTTGGTCTATTAGCATCTTGCATCCTCCCACCAGGATGTCCAGGATGCACAACAGCTCCCGGTCCTCCAGTTTCAGTCTCAGGTGTCCATCTAGGAGTTGAAAGTTCTTGTATGACTCAGGTGCATCTAGTATTGTTCTGAAAAATGGGTCTTCCTCATATCTACCCTTGATTTTGGACAACACTGCCTCCTTCTCAGGGTAAGTGATTGGCACTCTGGCTGGCTGGTATTCTGGCTTTGTTAACCCTTCCTGCAGGTTTTCCAGTTCTTTGCTGGTCCAGATCCTCTGGGGTTCCTCCTTCTGGCTGGTTTCAGGGTGATTATGCGCCTTTAGGTGCTCCCCCCCCCCCTTCATTCATTTGACTGGGCCTTTCAGGATAAATCGATCCCTCATCTGCCTTGCAAACTCTGCCAACATTTCTGGGCAGCCGGTTTCTGTGGGTTCGATGGCCCTATGACCCAGTGTCCTAGGTGTGTCCCTCCCTTTCTCAGGAGAAATGGGATTACTAATGGCTATACCAAGAACTGGTCTGTGGTTGTTCTGGTCAGTGAGTAGCATTCCATGACCCATTTCACAGTTTATGGAAGATCTGATTGATAACATTCCAGGAACCGTTGTGTGGTTGCCTGTCTCATGGACAACCTGACCCACTGCAGATTTGG
Source organism: Suillus hirtellus (assembly GCA_016695485.1). Lineage (NCBI taxonomy): Eukaryota > Fungi > Basidiomycota > Agaricomycetes > Boletales > Suillaceae > Suillus > Suillus hirtellus. The sequence continues at coordinate 565,151 of MU172286.1, forward strand.
TGAGTGACTCTCCCTGTCTCACTTCACCACTGTCTAATGGACTTACAGTATCCTGTCCATTTGCAGGCTCATGCCTGGCAGCAACCCTTGCACTTCTTCTGGGTGTCTGGGCAGTGGCTTCCAGCCCTACAGTCACTGGCATTGTGACTAGGCCAGCAACTGGAGGTGAGATGACTTCCCCTTCCAATCCCACATACTCACTGGGAGCCCTTACAGTGCTGGGCTTATCAAACTCATATATCTATGACAGTGTGTCCAGCAGGATGTTTTCCTTGCTGGGTAAGTATTCAATATTGAAGTCAAACTTCCTGGTCATCTCCTGCCATCATGCCTGTCATCCAGACAGGTTCTTCTGCTGCATGAAGTACATCAGGCTCTTATGGTCTGTTAACCAGGTAAATTTCACACCCTGGAGGATGTCGCTATGTCTAACCATAGTTTCTACTCCAGCCAACAGCTCCTGCTCATGCACCAGATAGTTGTGCTGGGCTGAAGACATTTTTGTGGAGTAGAATGTGGCCACTCTCACTGTTCACCAATTGTCACCCTGGGCAATCACACCTCCAATGCCTGTTGTGCTGGCATCCATCATCATCCAAATTTTAGGATATCCAGGTGAGTAATCTAGGTGCATTCTACTATGTGATGTACATGCTGACACATAATGTTTAACTTCATCAAAAGCACACTGTTCTGTGTCCATCCATTGGAATGGGATAGTGTCTGTGGATGCTTTGGATAGGACACCCAAAGGTAAACACACCTTGTGGATATTGTCCACAAGGTATCCTACTGACCCTATAAACCCCTTACAGAGTGTACAGTTTGTAGGCACCTTTCAGAACAAGATCTTGTCCACCTTTGTGGGATCCATCCAGATCCTATCCTTCCCAATGATGCAACCGAGAATCTTTATCTCATCACACAGGAACTGGATCTTTTTTCCATTAAGGTAGAGTTTTTCACGCTCTAAAATGGCTAATATTTTCTTAATATGCTCCACATGCTCCTCAAGAGTGTCAGAGTATATGATTATATCGTCTAGATAGACATCCATGAACTGGCCAATATACTTGCCAAAAAGGTGATTCATCAGTGCCTGATATGTTGCCAGTGTGTTACAGTCTTCCTGTTGGATGACTTGGCTGATCATATTACCATCCAGTGTTGTCATGGCAGAACAAGGTACATGTTCCAGAATGATTCTGATTTGCTCATATGCATCCTGACCATCGATCAAGGACTTGTACTTCTTCCTCGACACTCAGTGCAAGATCCCTTCCATATCGGGCAACAGTGATGACAACTTCCTTGTGTTGTTGTTCTGTTCCTGGAGATTAAACACTGTGCACAGCCTGTTAGACCCAGGCTTCTTCAGGAACAGCATCAGCACCATGTTGCCAGCACTCATGACCTGCCAATGTCCAGACTTAAGGTAAGCAGCCCTCTTCTCTGACCATTGCAGCCTCATAGCTTCTGGACAGTGTGATAGCCTCCAATGGTATACTTTGGATTCATCTATCAATGGGATCGAGTGGTTAATAGCTCATAGAGGCAGTAAGCCTGTGTCAGCTGCTTTCATGCATAATGGTCTTGCTAATGCTTTCAGGTGTTCTTGAACCTTGTTGAGCTCCTTGGTGTAGACCTCAGCAGCCCTCAATTCCAGAACTGAGACCTTGTCACCCTTTATTGGCATGGGCACATTGCTACCCATGATCATGTGAGGTGGGTTGAATCCAACTGTTACCTTATGTTGGAACAGGAATGGTGTGCCTAATATTAGGTCACAATTTTGCAGGTTTATCATGTCAAAATATCACTTGGCATCAATTCCCTGGTACTGAAACCTGGCCTTCATGCCATAGTTAACTTTAGAATGAGAGCCTTGGACCACTAGCTGGATGGTCAATGATTTAGTGAGTTGACTCAGAGGTATCCTTAGTTGCTCCGCTAACATTAACAACATGAAGTCAGCCAATGAGCCAGTGTCAATCAAGGCTTGTGCAGGCCTTCTGTTTATGTAGACCACCACTACAATAGGTTTCGGCAGAATGTGCGTGAAGTCGTGTGTCAACGCTGTATTGTATTGCAGCACTGGATACCATCCTGCCAGCACTGTGACCCTATTTAGCTGCACTATGTGCATTAGCTCCCCAACACACTTAAGACCTAACAGGGGTAGGGGCTGCACCAGGTACTTGGCTAGCTTGTCCAGCTGGCACTCCACATCTGACAGAGGTCCCTGTTCCAGCAGTCTAAACAGGTTCCATTCACATGTCCAAGGTTCTATGGTGTTTTGCAAGTCATAGTAACCCTGGGTAAGTCTTTTAGTATACCAGTCTGTTAATCTGAACTTAGAGTTCATCAGCAGCTTCTCAGATACTGATGCTGCAAACTGCAGCATGGTGTCATATACCTCATAGAGCCCTTGGCCTATGAAGTTACATTTGAACCTCCTCAGTACCTTGCAGGCTGGTCTGTCATAAGGGTACTCTACCCAGGAGTCCAACAGGTACATTGCATGCTCTGCCAGTGTGTCACCCATTGACCCAGGTCTCCAGGTACGCTGTCATTCAGATTCCCTCAGTATTTGTTTGCTGATGCCCCAACGCAGTCCCACATAGTGCCAATACCTTCAATCAATCTTGAAACATGGGTTCATGAGTAGTGCTACCAGCATGGTGAGTTCTTGATCTAGTTGGCACAGTTTGTCCATTATGACATAATCCATTTCAGAGACTTGATATAAGTAGAATTGATCCGTGTCCAGCATGTCCAGGCAGTCAAGGTCATCACCCAGATACTGGACACTGGATAACATGAAGTGGGTATGTTCACCCAGAGGATCACCCATCCAGCCCAGGACTACTTCACTAGTGTCCTGTAGCTGGGTGTTGTCGAAACTCATTACACCCACGAAGGCTATGTCGCCAGCCTCCATTGTCTCTGTGAGCTCTCGCAGCCTAACAATTTCTCCCAAGTCCACATGCTCCCCATAACTAGGTATACCTGGAGGTTTCCCAGGTAAGTTTGAAGGTACTTTGTTCTTTTTGGGACAGTGACAAGACTGGTGCCTAGGCTGCTTGCATCAGAAGCATTTCCCCTCTGCAGCCAGCCTATTGTGCTCCTCCTTAGGGAGAGGTTCAAACCATTAATTCATCAACCCTTGGGACCTCTTATCTCCTCTGCCCTTGGGACAGTACTTGTCCTTGGGCTTGTGGTCCTTGGACTTGTCCTTCCGATGATCATTTCTATGTGAGTCCTTGCCTTCATGTTTCCTCTCTGGAGTGATGGAGGAACTTTCAAGGTTAGTCAAACCTTTCCTGTTCTGTGCTTTCTGCTCCCTACCCATGGGCACTGACTGCAAGATTTCTATGATCTCAGCTGCAGCCAATACTTGGTTGAGAGTCAAGACCTCCAGGTTTAGCTCTTTCTTCCAGAGTTCATGCTGAATGTCCGTTTTCAGGCCAAACCACAGATGTTTGACATGCTGGCACTCATTGATGTTGCCTATCATGTTCCAGAGCTTGCTAAGCTCATAAAGGTAAGCTCTCACTGCTCTCTCATTTTGATAGCACTTCTTAAGCTTAGCACACAGTTCAGTCCGGTAATTGACCAGGAAGCAGTGGTTGAAGAGTTCATTGAAGAACTCAGGCAGTCTCCATTGGTAAGGATCCCTCACTACTTCCCTGATATAGAACTCATGTGCTTTGCTGGTTAGATACTTTGACAAGGTGAATATGCATGCTTTTTGTTTGACATAGCCATCCTTCACATGAGCTGTTCCCTTGGTAATGAACCAATGGAACACTCTAGAGTCTACCTCCCCATCATACACTGTGGGAGGTACCAGTTTCAAAATAGTATACTTCTTTTGCTTATGAAATGATTTCTTGGTCTGGCATTTCTTAATAGAGCTGGCCATTATACTCTCTAATTTGTCGTCATTGGAGTCACCTGATAATGAGGCACTTGAACTGCTGCTGCTTGGATTGTCACTGGATGGATCAGATTCCAAGTGAGTCTCTTCCTGTGGCTCTCATGACTTAATCTGGCTCAGTGCGCAACTGATATAGCTCTCCACCATAACCTGATGCACCAGTTGCATAGCGTGGAGTGTCTCACTCACAACTCTGGTCTTGGTCGCTGGCTTAATAGCTTGATTGACCAAGGCCTTTGCCAGGCTCACTATGGCAGTAGTGCCCATACCATCCTTACCAGGTGCTTTCTTCTTGGTAGATTCCTTTTCTAGCTTCCTGTTCAGTTCATGAATCTTCTTTTTGTACTTTCTTTCCATTCTAGCCTCAGTGGCACATACAGCCTCTATGGCACACTCCTGGATAAGTCACTTGATCTCTTCCTTGGAGATTTCAATGCTCCTGGGCATCACCTTTTCAGTGCTGGTGTTGCCTGTATCACTAGCAGTGACACACTACGCTGCCTTGGCAGCTTTCCAAGATTTGAACACAGTGTGCTGGGCTTCTATGTCCAGCTCCTCTGTGTCTAATCCTGTGGCTCCCCACTCTCATGGGTCTGTGGTTTTACCCTTTGAGGAATCCACAATTATTCTAGGTGCAGTGCTTTCCTCAGTTGCTCATGAGTTAACTAACAATTGTCTTCTATTCACATGCTTATGCTCATCATCCGTTAAGAGACATTTGGCTTCTCCAACAAGGTTGTGCTGTTCCCTCATTAGAAGGTTAGTGTTCTCACTGTCATCCTTTATGTTCCTTGGATGAATACCCTCATGGCTGCTCTTACATCATACTGTGATCCAGGGACAACTATTGTCGTCAGACTTATTGCTTTCGGAGTCTGGACCTGCTGCTCTGGGAGCAGGAGGTAATGTTGAATTAAGTAATTCATTAACGTCATCTACTGACGTGCTATCATAGGGTAGGGTTGCATCAGCCACAGATACCAGCTCTGTGGCTGTCTCCTTGGGGGCACTTGACCCAAACCAAGGGGTACTCACCTGGATGACATCACTGCAAGTGTCACAACCCCTTAAACGAATTAACGCAGGGCAGAGACTAGGACTCAAACGAAGGTTATCACAACAAGAAGATAGGGGAGCAGGTACGTCTTGGATTGCTCACTTGGAGATACAAGAGGTTTGAACTAAAGAACTACTGACTACGACGAGCTACCTATATACATATATTGAAACGGAGATTGAAACTGAGAATGAACTAACTAACCAATCAGAATAATTAAAGGTATCGTACGATTCTATATATAACTATGACATCATAACATGTGCCGCAGCCGCAGTAAGACTCTGGAACATTCCAAGAGTGTCACGAGGCATGACGTCAATGTCTTCTTCGGCATTGTCCGATAAGTCACGTGATTCTGGTAATTCTACAATAGATGCAATAATAGGAACTTCTTCTACAGTAAACGTATTCTTAGAGACAGGCGCTGTGACTGGGCGCTTACAAGACTTCGAATTTAGAAATGAATAGTGATTTATATTGGGAACTCGTGACAGCAAGAGTGGACAGTCCTAAGGACGGAGGTCTCTGACTTGGTTACCTTGAAAGGTGCCATCTCAGGAGTGTTGTCTAGGGCCATCAAAAGTGAGTCAAAAGGAGAGAGTATGGTAGTGTGCCAGGAGGTTTAGGGGTTAGGAGGAGTTTCCAGGCATGCTGGTTTATAGGTCACAAGTTGTAGCAGATCATATGCATGTCGGTAGTCATAGATATTTGAAATAGATTGTTGTTTTGCCGACTCATTGCCAGAGGTTGGCCAAACCTAGGTTCTTAAGAATGGCAGTGGGGTAGATTTAGATTAAGCTAGGAGAAGGTGAAAAAATATGTGGCAACAGCTCGAAGTAGTTATACTTGAGGTGAAGACACAATAGTAAACACTTAGATGATCAAACAATGTCACCAGGTAACAGCTTAGTTGTAAGAATGCCAAAATGTAACTAGTCTAACTACTGGGTCTTTTATGTCTTTCTGTAAAGTAACATGTAAAATAACAAGGGCATAGGGTATGAAGGCACTGGGCGCTGGAATAACTCGGGCTTGTAAGATGGTCTCAAAAAAATAAAATGTTAGGTATGAAAATCACATGGTATAGTTGGGGGTCAGGCTGAGTGGACATGTAGATGCCACAATAAATTTTGATCATAAAAAGTTATTGTACCCTTCCATCTTCCCTCCAGTCAAAATGGCCTCCATTGCGTCTTGTTCAACCTCAGCCCTTCATGCTGTTGCTTGTCATGCACCCTGTGTCAGCACAAAAATTGCAGTGAAGCCTGCACAGATTGTGTCCTACTCATTGCTTACTTGCCAGGCCTTGACAGGCAGCTCATGCAGACCCACTTCCCAGGTGTATTTTTATTCATATTATGACTGAATAAGCTCTGATGCCCCAAGTATTGTAGGCTGCTCAAGGCGTAAAGACACTCAACTTTGCTGGTACTGAGGAGGTTATGTATGAGTGGGTGACTGGCCTCTAGCAAAGCTCCAGGACTACTTCAAGAATGATACCCTTGCTCTTATTGGCTATGGTTCTTAAGGCCATGGTCAAGGCTTGAACACTCGTGACAACGGCCTTAATGTTATCATTGGTGTCCGTAAAGATAGTGAAAGCTGGCAGCAGGCTATAGAGGATGGCTGGGTATGTTCATGTTGACATGTCAGGCCTGCAGGCATCTCATAACACATCAATGTATCATTAGGTTCCTGGAGAAATGCTTTTCCCCATTGAGGAAGCTATCAACCAGGGCACAATTATCATGAACCTTCTCTCTGATGCTGCACAATCACAGATGTGGCCTACCATTGCACCTTTGATTATCAAGGGCAAGACCCTCTACTTCTTACACAGTTTCTCTGTTGTATGCAAGGAAGACACAAAGGTTATACCTCCTGAGGATGTTGATGTCATATTAGTTGCATCCAAAGGATCTAGCTGTACTGTATGCACCCTCTTCAAAGAGGGTTGTGGAATCAACTCCAGTATGGCTGTCTTCCAGGATGTCACTGGTAAGCAGACCCTTCAGTTACTTCTACTGCAGAACCTGTTGATAGGACATGTATATTGGCCTGCAAAACCTGATGTACAGGACACCAGCCAGCCTATGCACTACCTGTGTAGGCTGGTCATGCAGAACCCTGGTAGGCCAATGTCTTATCCAAAGAATGACATCTCTGCACAACCTGTATAGGCTGATGGTGCAGAACCATTGCAGGAGATGGTCTACTGCATCTGCAGTCTGTGGGAAGGTGTCAGCCAGCTGAACAATGCATTTGAGCAAATGGGCCAGCCTCCTTGGGCAGTGTGTATGCCCTGACCAGATGGCCTCTTTCTGCCACATGGTGCATTAGGTCTGCTGCACCTGCAGTCTGTAGGATGGTATCAGCCAGCTAAACAATGCATTTGAGTAAATGGGCTAGCCTCCTTGGATAGTGTGTATGCCCTGGCCAGCTGACCTTCTTCTCCCATATGATAATGAAGTCTGCTGCATCTGTGCTTCTTTTGAGGGGGGGTGTTGGCCAGCTGGACATTGTATTTTGGCCAATATCTAAGCTTACCCTATCCTGTGTGTATGACATGGCCTGCCTGCCTACTTCAACCCTATGGTGTATTAGGCCTGCTTTCCTGTAGTATATAGAAAATGCACTTAATATCACTTTGAGGCTGCAGTCAAGAAAGATTTCCTGTGCATTGCTGCTTCCTGCTACAATTTTGGTGAAATGGAGTTTTTAATGAGCTTCTTAATGATATGATACACTGTGCCAATCTACCCCATACTCTTAGATGCCTGTCTTCTATATTCATGAGTGAAACAAAGTCATAAACCAACTGCCTATGATGCTCTATCCCACATGGGGCAACATATGTTTGCAGCCTGCATTTCTGGGCCGGCTGCCCTAGTGGTGATCTATGCTTTAGTCAGCTGGACATGCCATACAATCTGTGTGAGATGGACAGCTCACATAGACCAGCCTGCAGTCCTGGGCTGGCCACCCTGGCTGTAATCTATACTTTAGTTAGCTGGACCAGCATATTAGGCTGCAATATAAGCAACAAAACTATTGTAATATTAGGATAACCAAACTGTGATTGAGCTGTAGTTGATATAGCATTCAAGTAAGCAGTCCAAAAAGATTCAAAGTGAGGAACATTAAGGCTTAAAAGTAGCCATAACCATACACAAAACAAGTTTGATGCATATTACTGTCTAGCAAGCTGGGGTATAGGTGAAAGCCAGGCTAGCTGGCCCAGTATTACATCACCATTGTATACAGACTGCATAGCCTGTTCGGCCAACTGGAGTATGAGTGCCATGTATGCTAGCCAGCCCAGAGGTATAGGCTATAACAGCAGGCTGGCCCAAATAGAATATGGTACCATATGACTGATTGTCCACCTCATACAGACTGCATGGCCTGTCTGGCTGACTAGGGAATGGCTGGCCCAGCACATCAGGCTGCAATATAAGCAATAAAACTATTACAATATTGGCATGATGAAGCTGTGGTTGATGTAGCATTCAAAAGCCAGACCAGCTGGCCCAGTATTACATACTGCACAGCTTGTCCAGCCAGCTAGGGCATACCACATAGCTAGGCCAGCCAGCCCAGTATTACAGGATGTTACAACAGGCTGGCCTAGCCAGACTTGCTGATATGATGAAGCTGTGGTTGATATAGCATTCATGTAAGCAGTCCAGCTTAAAAGTAGTCATGACTATGCACAAAACAAGTTTGGTGCATGTTACTCTTCAGCAAGCTGAGGTATAGGTGAAAGCCAGGCTGGCCAGCCCAGTATTACATATTGCACAACCTGTCCAGCCAGCATGGGAATAGTACACAGCCAGAGCGGCCAACCTAGTATTCCAGGCTGTAACACCTTCTATGTCTATGAGTGAAAGAAAATGTATGGTTTCTATAGTGAGCACATTATTTTCATGATGTTTATTTCAGATGCTCACCTTCTATATCTATAAGCAAGAGAAAGTGGATTGTTTCTGGTGCTTGTATATCATTGCCATGAAAATGATGTGCTCGCAACAGAAACAATTTACTTTCTCTCACTTATAGATATAGAAGGTGAAATACATAGGCTCAACTAGCCTGTTGTTTTCTATATCTATGAGCAAAAGAAAGTGAATTGTTTCTGTGAAATGATGTATTCACCACAGAAACAATCCACTTTCTCTCACTTATAGATATAGAAGGTGAGCATTTGAAATGAGTGAGGCTTGAATAGTAGATAATCAGACTTACTCTACTAGAGGAGACTGATTGTGAGATTCCTCATGGGCTAGCTTGTTATTACACCCTGTAATACTGGGTTAGCTGCCCTGGCTGTGTTCTATTCCTACACTGGCCGGACAGGTTGTGCAATATGTGATACTGGGCTGGCCAACTTGGCTTTCACCTATACCCCAGCTAAGTCTGGCTGGGCCAGCCTGTTGTTACACTCTGTAATACTGGGCTGGCTGGCCTAGCTGTGTGGTATACCCCAGCTGGCTGAACAAGCTATGCAGTGTATTCCACTCCAACTCCTGGTTCTGAAACCACTGTACTGTCCAACACATTTCATGCTGTACTAACTTCAACTCTTTGCTCCAATAGTCATATTGTGCTTTTGCTTTCAACCAATTCACTCAATAAACTAGGAATGGGGAACATAAGCTCAGTACCTTAATAAGATTAAAACTCACATTCATTCATCCACTTGCTCTTCTGGCTGTTCTCTGCACTGTTGATTCTCCAAAACCAAGCCAGCCTATCAGAACCCTGACCATGCCTATTTTCCTCAGTGACTTCTTTGCTCACTGTAAGGTCCTCAGCCTTTAGGACTTGATATGATGCCAATGTATCAGAATCAGCCCCTAATCATTGCATTGCTGCCCTTGATTAGTGATATTCTCAAGCATGTTTGTTGATGGCCAAGGTGATTGTTCGAAGTTCCTTTGTTGATCTAGTACCCTGATGATGGACTGATTTGTTGGAGTGCAATTTCTCCCAAAATATCACAGATCTGTCGCCAAGAGCTTGACAAAGCTTTTCCAAGCTGTCATTTGCTTGACCCTTTCAAAGCTCTAGTTCTTCTTGCTGTAATGCCATGATAACATCATCTATGATGACATCAGATGCCTCCCATGACAGCATCCAAAGTTCTGCAACCTCTGGATAAGAGTCAGCATCATCTCCGAGGTCCAAATTACCATCTTCCTCTATATCATCAATTCCTGAAAAAATAAGTCCTTCAGCCTCCCCCAGGCACAGTTCAGGGTCATCATGTTGCAATCTCTCTTGCCCTTCTAATTCCATACCATTTGTTATAACCATTGCAGTTTCGTGGAATTTATGAATCCAAGACAAGAGTTTCTGTCTTTTTTCTTCTATGATGATTCTCTGAGAAGCAGTTGGATTGTCCAACTGTTGTCTTATAGAAGATCTCAGGGTGTCTCTAGTAATATCATTTGAGTCAATCATATTTTGTGAACTTGAATATCTTACTGAGTATTTTCTATATTGATACCCTCGATCAACCACGAAATGGCCCCAGTCCTACCATGGGAAGACAGTTCATTTTCAGTCAACCTCAGCCTTATTTCAGTCATGATTGGAGCTTTTAATGATTTGAAATGAGGACTCAATCAAAATTCAATTTTATCGAACTTACCTTTATCCATCTTAAGCTGATAGATGTCAAGAAGCTCACCATGATCAAGAGCTGCTAGTTCAGCTTGCCTCTTCCATTTCTGGACATCATTTGAATTGAGAGAATTTGTTAATTCTTCATATGGACCCTGAGTGTGGTTAACACCCTGTATGGCTTGATGATACTTTTTCAGTAATGATTTAACTATTTAAATGTCATGTTAGTCAAAGTTAACATTTTGAAAGTAAAGGCACTTGCCAATTGTGACAAGCTTCTTCCAATTAGAATCCCTTATATGGTCACCCAAGACTTCCTTTCTGTGAGAGAGAGTCATGGATCTTGCAGTGGGGGAAATCTTGTTAAATGGGGCCTAGAGGGTCTCCAAGATTTCCCCATCAATATGACCAGCTCCTGCGATAAAATTGAGGCTGTATCTAGCAAAGCATGGTAGCTTATGAGCGCTCAAATGAAACTTGCTAATTGCTGGCAATATTTTGATTGATTGAGGAAGAGATAGGTGGTAGCTCTGATCCACCCATTCATGAAAGTTGACACTCCACTGGCATGCAACATCATAGATTATGAGTGCACTGTCAATATTTTCTGATGGATATTTCAATGCATTGCAAATAGAATAGTCCATGTTCATTTGCCTAACTAGATAGTCAGCAAAGGTGGTAATACAATGATGTAACTACATACTGTTCTCCTTTCTGAAAGTCTACTACAGAATGAGGAACAAAACATCCATGCCTAGCACATGCTGTTGCCCCAACACTGGTAGCTCTTAGATTGCTTCTCTGAACATTAGCTGCATTCACAGCACAGTGATTGCTACAAGATGATTTCTGAGATTGTCTTAGATGTTATTTTCCAAGAAAATGTGTCATGAAATATGACAACTTGCCTCATTCTTTTCAATAGATTCAGTTATGTGAGCTTCACAAGGTTCTTCTGTTACCATGTATCCCTTTCCATCTGCCAGTGAAACATCATCTTCCAGAGTCTTCATCTTCCTATGTTGTGCTGTAAAATTTCCATCGACAACATATCTTTGCATAACCAACCAACTACATCCACCAAAATTAGCTTGTTTAGCAATTTTTTGATAAGGAAACTTACTCATCATAAGAATCCTTCCAAGAAGAGGGTAAATTGATGCCAGGCTGGGGACATGCCAGACAATAAAGAGCTAGATCCCCTGGTGCAGGAGATCTGTCTGTCTCATGTCCAAAGCCAAACCATATTCTATTCATCAAATCCCTCCATATACGGAACACCCACATAAGTTCACAATAACGATCCTTTTTATCATATAAGTCAGGAGTACAATGATACAGAAATTGCTCACAGATATTTTATGAGGGAAAGCATTGTTGGTGAAACATCGTAGCTTTTGATAGAAACTCATGGCTGAAGTCTTGCACTCCAAAGCATCTATGAGGAAGTGATCTAGGACATCGAAGGTGAAAGCAGATTGAGGGCAAGTGATGCTGGCAGGAAATAACCTTGCTTTTAAGAGATGTAGGTATCTGTCCTTATCAGCACCAGGACACTGACACCAGGATACACAGTGTGAATAAACTCCAGTGGAATGCACAATCACCAGGTTGGACAATCCTAACTGAGTGTCATAAATAGTATCCCCCTCTCCATGTCCAAACATATCTTCCATCACTCCGAGATCTGACCAGGGTGAGGGGTTGGACTGCCGCAACAAATTAGGGCAAGGATGTCCACCATGGCCAAGATGTATGATATATCCATGGTCCCATAGAGTAGTAGACTAGTAGAACTTGTCATTCCAAAGTTGAAGGTTGTGGAAGGGATGGTGCTGGTGGGCTTTGACAGCACATGAGGGACACCAACTGTGCTCTCCTGAGCAAAACAGACAATGAATAAAGCCTTCCTCTCCTCTGCAATCCTCACATTTTCCATTGTTGATCAGCTGTTCCAACTCCAACAACACTGAAAGATATTCATCATGACAAGGCAAGTATTGCCAAAGAAAATCATTTTGGGTCTGCAATATTAGCAAGTTGTTGATAATGGTGTCAAAATAACTCACTTTGGTTTTTCGTTAGATATCATTTGAGCCTCCTATATCAAAATCACCATTCACCTCTCTGTCATATTCCACCAGAGAATAATCTTCAGTACATTGTTGTTGTTTTCATTTCAAAGGTGAGACTGGCTCTGTTTTGCTATCAGAGTCTTCATAGACAATTGAGGCATTGGCTTCTCTCCATGTATTTTTTCCCCTTCGAGTTTTTGATGATATATATGTATATTTGTAAGCACTCTGTTTTCTCTTTGTTGAACGAATATCAGATGAAGATGGAGCTACTCTGAGCCTATTGCACCTCTGTGTGCCTTTTGAGCTCATTAAGATTATGAGTGAATCACAATGACTGGAGTGCAATATGAATTTTTGCATGGCTACATAATCCCTCCAAAAAAACAGCAAATATCTTCAGGATGTTCCATTACTATTTTCTACACATTTTCTCCCTCTTACCCTTCTGCCTCCTTCCTACTAACTCTAAAAAGAAGCTCTGCATGGGAAAACCTAGCCTTGGCACCCCCACCCTGTTGTGCACAGCATCCTTCATAAAGTGGGCAATTACGAACCTTTCTCCATTAAGCCAGGGTCCAACAGAGTGTTCTAGCACCCTTCCTGAGATATAAACCATTGTGCCAGAAGAATAATCAAGCTCTGCTTTGGGGTCTTCCAAGGCCAATGTTGCATGATGGTTTCTTCCCAAACTGACAAGAAGATCTAACAGTGAAGGAGATCTACTAGCATCTCTGTGGCTAAATGTGACCCAATTAGCAATGATTTCAAGTCCCAAAAAGATTGAGAGCCAAGATTCCACTGGGGCAGGTTTTTTTTGGGGGCATTGCACTTCCTTGATGACCTCACAAAATGCTGAAATGCTAGGGAAAAGATCTGGCGCCACCACAGCAGTTATAGCATTCCATAGAACTTCTGATGTTGTCAAAGCTGCCATCCATTGTTGGACCTTCTTCAATCTATAAGACTCCGATGTCACCAATGGATCCATTAGTTGCTAAGAATAGAGTTAAAATTAGACTAAAAATAAACACTTGGTAAAAATACAATACCTCTTGTCTTTGCATGAAGTATGCAGGAACCACTGTTATTCTACCAGCCCCAAACTCCCCCCCATCATCTGGGACCATATAGCCCTCATCCCTCCAAGTGTTCTTATTTTTAAGGGATTTGAGAAGAGTATCCCTCAAGCCAACAGTGATGTGGTTGACATGCTCCTGATTATTAATTAATTAGCCTTGAAGGGGAATCCCAAAACAGAAACATACTAGGCAAGAAGGTGTCAAAATATTAGGAAGGTAAACCACTAAAACTTTTCCATGCCTGTCTATAACTGTTGTTGGAACCAAAATTTTGCCAAGCACTACTTCAGGGAAGAACTTCTTCAGTCTATCTGTTTCAGCAGATGGCAACCCATCCAGATTTGGTAGTGACAATTTGACCTTATCAGCATACTGGTCCACATCCCAATCAATATTGACTGTAGTTCAGCATGTAAATTCATATACAGCCATAAATCTCTCTTCACTCACTAGGGTTGACCATGGCATGTGCAATGGTCAGGGCAGCCTGGGTGATTTCATATTCTGAAATTGACCCATCATTGAAGGTTGAATTATCAGCCAGTGATTCCAAGCACTGCCAAAGCTGTACTGCTATTCTCATCCTTGATTCCCTCATTAATTGATAGTCAGCTACAATCAATACTAAACCATAGTTACCTAGCTTTATGGAGTAATTCAGTTTCAACTCTACTATCTTGAAGGATACCTAGTTCAGATGAATTGCCCATGATCTCTCCAATCCTCCTAGTCAGGGCTGCTACTAGCTCAGTTGTCTTGCTTTTGAGGTTGTCCATTATGAAGAAGAGTAAATGAACCAAAGTTCTCACGATCTGCGCTAATGCCTTGTTTGGTCGAATTAAGCATGATGTAATTAGACAATCAGGCCATATGAAGGCAAATTTATTGTGACATAATAATCTAATATGGTCTAATTAACTTGGCCCCTTTAGAGCCATTTGCAGAACACCAGGCCAAAATTGTAGCAAGAAGTATTTCAAATGACAAAGATGTATTGAATGGATTTGTGAGGCTGTCTAGCCAAGCTGACTCACTCAGTATGAGAATAGTCAGATTATTCACTATTCTTGTACTGGATACAAACATTATTGTGTCTTCCTTACAGTACAAGAATAGTGATGAAGACAATACTCTCTTCATGTGTGCTCTGTGTCCCAGTGTGAGAATAGTCAGACTACCATCCTGTACTGACCGTGCAAACATCTGCCACTAAAAGGACCAGTAAAGCTGGACAGTGTGCTTCTGGAAGCGTGAAAAGTCCCTCATCTGCTGCTCTGTCAGCATTCACTTACAAGCATAGTGATGAAGACAATACTCTCTTCATGTGCACTCTGTGTGTGAGAATAGTCAGACTACCATCCTGTACTGACTGTACAAACATCTGCCACTAAGAGGACCAGTAAAGCTGGATGGCATGCTTCTGGAAGTGTGAAGAGTCCCTCGTCTGCTGCTCTATCAGCATCTGCTCTCAAGCACTCCGCTACTGCAACCATGAAAACATAGTGCAAGAACAGAGAAATAGTTTACTATTCTTATACTGGGTGAGCTCACTCACCCAATGTGAGAATAGTCTGACTATTCACTATTCTTGTACTGGATGCCAACATTATCTTATCTTCCTTTAGGCAATAGCATGGGTATGGGTAGTTTGTGGGTTAGGTATGGGTTATCATCTGGCAACCTACCACTCTAGGTCATGGGTATGGGTGATTTCCTACATAGTTGTATGACTAAAGCATAGTCATGTGGTATGATGTAATGTAGCTTGTTTGGACTCCCAGCTTTCAAAAGCTGGGGGTCCAAATGAGCTACATTACATCATATTACATAATCATATAAATTCTGTTGCCTGTTCTGTTGCCTGTTTTGTTGCCTATTACATGATGTATTGGTAACTTACTTCCTTACAGTACAAGATCACAACAGACTGAAATATTAAGCAATAAGGATTATTCCTTTGTTGCAGCGGTCAAATTCTAATCTTTGGACAGTATTGCCCTTTATATCACTCTCACATGATCATGTGACTTCAATTTTGAGCAAAAAGTTATGAGTCATATGACCAAATAATTTCCATCAAGGGCAATACATTTGCACTACTTCATCTAATCTAAAGTGTACAAGTGCAAAAATTTAAAAATGACACAAAACTAAGGTAAGTGATGCAAGACATGGATGGAGGGGCCCTCTCCATCCAAGCCTTGCACCCTACAGTACAAAATATAGGTAAAAATGTGCAGTAATTGATAATCTAGTGTAGTGAGTGAGTATGAGACTGAATATGAAATTGGCGCTTACCAGATTAGACCAATGAAGGGGTAGTGAAACCCAAAATACAGAATAATTGATAATCTAGTGTAGTGAAAGTCAGTATGAGACTGAATATGAAATTGGCGCTGTGAAGAAGTAATAGTTACTAGCCAGCAAGCAAGCTAGAGCACTATTAAAAATCCTACTGAGTGTGGGTGTGTTATATCGACCCAAGAGGATTGCTATGAAGCACTTCCTTCAAGTAAAATGTGAAGGGAGTAGATGTGGAATGCAGAAGAAGGAACGTGATGAACAGAAAGCGAAGCCGACAATAAGAGCAAAGGCGAGAGCGCAGGCCCAATGAAAGTGCGATAGGAAATGAGCGGGAGCAAGAGGTTACTAGGTAATGCGCGGTTCTGCAGGTAGCAGCTAGGTATGGATGAGGGTTATGGCCGAGGTATAACTAGGTATGGGATGCTTAGTCTGAACCCGTGTATGGTATGGATTAGCGCAAAGCCTAGGTGAGGAACTTAGATGTGCATTCTCAGAGCGGTCGAGAAATGCGCGGGTTCAAGTAAAAGGGAGTCAAAGATTGTCAATTGGTCAAAAATACTAAGAACGTCTAAGTGACTTTGCAGAACAGGGGATAGCGTCTGAGGGAAGGGAAGTACTTTACTGTATGTAATGCGCGAGATTTTATCCTACTGCGTGAGTCTCCGGAACCCGTAGGCGAGACTTGTAGCAATGGAACGAGGCAGATAAGTAATATGTAATATGAATGCGCGTGGAACGAAACGCGCGGATACATGTAATAAGCCATACCACATTATTAGTCAACCTGAATAGAAATAAACACGCACCAGCAGAACTCAACGGACATGGAAGGACATGGATGGATGGAATGGAAAATCGGACCCGAGAACGGAAGACCATCGGATTGAGCACGACCAAGGAGGACTTCATTGTTAGAGGCATAAGGAATGGTATCAGCAAGTAACTTCCTATACCTCCTGACACAAGTATGAAAAGACACTTGTTCCCGCCCAGCACGGGTCCAAGCGTCACAGCGCTTACCAGATTGAACTAATGCAGGAGTAGTGAAACCAAAACCATCTATAAGGCTGGAGAAAGACATGTGGTTAGTATTAGAGTATGTAGGAAAGAGAGACAAAAAAAACAGCTCAACAAACAAGGCAGGTGCACCAAAAGCTAGAGAAAATGCAGTTAGTATATGAGTATACATGAAGCACAAAAAACAGGCTCAACAAACAATGCAGGGGCACAAAATCTAGAGAAAGAAATGTAGTTAGTGTTCTAAAGTTCAAGGTGCCAATCCCTGGGGACATGGATAACCAAGAACAAATCTCTCAGATCTCAAAGTTCAAGGTGCCAATCCCTGGAGACATGGATAGCCAAGAACAAATCCCTCAGATCTCAAAGTTCAAGGCACCAATCCCTGGGGACATGGATAGCCAAGAACACATCCCCCAGATCTCAAAGTAAGAGGCACCAATCCCTGGGGACATGGATAG
>MU172286.1:591843-627774 GCA_016695485.1 Suillus hirtellus
ATTTATGGACATAGATTGAGCCAAAAGCCGGGAGGCATTTAAGAGGAATTTGTACTGTGATGCATCATTGTCTTGCTATGAAGCAGCTCAGCAAAGCCGGGAGGCATTTAAGAGGAATTTGTACTGTGATGCATCATTGTCTTGCTATGAAGCAGCTCAGCAAATGGCTCAAAATCCAAGCCATTTGCTGAGCTGCTTCATAGCAAGACAATGATGCATCACAGTAAAAATTCCTCTTAAATGCCTCCCAGCTTTTGGCTCAATCTATGTCCATAAATATTTTCATGAATTTAGAAATTTTATTCAGCATGTTATGCTCATTTTCTGAAAAATGCAGCTTGGGGCTGAGACATCACTACCTGGCATAAATAACTACCCAGCGAGGAATCCAAGAGATGATAGTGTATTGTGTATTCCAGAGAGTAACATCGGATAGAGAGGATGAGACAACAGTGGACATACAACTCATTCCTCACATGATAGACCTTTGAACAACCAGCAAGTTTAAAAGACCTTTGTATGAAATGCATGGTCGCCAATTCGAGGCAAGTACGCTGGAATGAGATGCCCAATATAGAAGATGAAGCAGAAAGGACAGTCAAGAGCTCATGAAGCTCCTGTTTTCACTGCATGATGAGCATGCTGTGTTGTGTGACAATATGAGAATATGATTATAAGGCAGAATAAGCACAGTGGGTGCAGTGCCCAAATGGAGCCTCACCTGGTTGGCTAAATTGTTTGGCTCTAAGGCATGGTGGGACTTGACAACTCTTGACCTGACAACTTAAGAATTGAGCATACCTTGAAAGTTGAGACCCACTATATGGGTGAGCAAACATCTTAGGTACCAGCTTACTATATTGGCAAGGTGGGAGTAATAGGTGACATTCAGTACCCAGTTTGTACAGACAGTAGTTTGATCACTATGTAGATACATATATACACGATGTCCTTGCAATGACGCAAGCTTGTTGCTCCTACTTCTAACCCTCAATCGGTTCCGCATCTCCTGTTCCTCCAGTTTTCGGGTTAAACTCTAAATGCTGTGCAATCAAGGGCCATACTGGATGATAACGTCACTCCCCATGCCGTGAAAATTGGTAGTCCGAGCACATACCTTCCTCGAATCCAGGATGCCTTCCTATACGAATTTGTTGCCACACGCTGCGCATCGCGTCTGAAGAACGGATATCCCCCCAATGCTCAAGGAAGAAACTAACTTGGACCTTGCGAACATCCGAAAAGGTTGCAGAGAATGGAGAAAACACCTCGTATGGAATATTGTCGACAGTGAGCGACTTCTGAATGTGCTGTATCGTGTGTTAACACAAATCACATCCGTACGAGTAGGAACTACCTGATATGCACGCTCTTTCAGATCAAGAAGGCCAAGTTCTTCGGTCAAGATTACAGTGAATAACGAAGACAATCAGGAAGGCGTGTGATTGACTCACTGTCTGCTAATCGATAAGCAGCCTTCGCAGAACAAGGCGATGGTCGCCCTGGATGGTTTTGTTGCCACTTTCGGATCCACTCTCTCCTTGAGGTGGGAGTTTCTGTCGAGCTCCCTGCTTTTGGAAGGTCGAGCAAATTAGACTGGCTATCAGAGGGGGCTTGCGCTGTTGAAACTATTGTCGGCGGCTTCTTTTGAGCCGTTGAGTTAAACGACGAGGATATGGGGGCGAAGACAATGACATCAGTATAGATCTGTAATGCATAGGTCATAAATGTACCAAATATACCCTAAACCACGCTCACGTAGTAGAGAACAGCCCTGTAAGTTGCATATGCAACGTCCCGGATGAAGACACGCATTTTTTTGGGTCCCGCAATCTCCTTGCCTTTGGCAGGTGCTGTGGATTTCATCCAATCGTGTGCATTCGTGTCAGGAGCTACGCTATTGCTCCTTGGGGATGACGGGTGGGATAGCTTGGGTTGAACATTACGTGTCGGTCCATCTTCTGGACCACTCGACATTTGTGCATCTGACTCTACGGAATGGACATTTAGTTCGGTGTCGCCGATACTTGCAACTGGGACCACAAAAGGTCCAGCGTCCTCTTCGATCTGCGACTCCACAGTGCCATCGAAACTTGGTTCATCGATTGTGTCTGTCGTAAATTCATCGTCTTCATCATCCGAATCATCATACTGACGACTAAGATATGTGTCGTCTGAGGCGCCGTCGCCATCATCGGCATCGTATTGGCTATGGTCTAAAGAAGCCTCAGAGAATCCCGAGCTGAACACTAAGGACAGTGCAATTGTAAGTATCGTGCACTATACTGATTCAATCGGCCTTACTAGTCTGAAAGTAATCTGCTCTTTGTAATATCTTTCTGTTGGCGTAGATGCACCTAAAACCCTTCGACCTGCCTCGGCAAGGCAGGACGAACTCGACATCGGAGTATAGTGGGTCATCAAGCAGCGACCCTACACGTTCCAGGAAATCCTTCGGTACAAGCTGAGCTGGTGCTGAAGGTGGTTGCGTAGGTTCGGCCGGTGATGATGTGATTGTACAGATGATGAGGAAGGCGTCCTGTTCCTTGACAGCATTTGAATGATAGTATACATGATCTCGTCGCGCAAATTGAGCCCTGTCCAAAGATGCGGTAATATATCTCGTGAATAACGGGACGCACGCACCATCCCCAATTGGCTGTCTGTGTGAGCAAACTAAGCATGAATCGAAAAGTTAACCGAACAGTTTACCTTCGATGAAAATGAATGGTTGTGGGCTTCTTTGATATTGAATAGTGCGGTCTTTCCGAGACTGCATAAAAAGAATCAGATGCAGACGAACCATAAACACGTTGAAGTCTGACCTTCGAAGCTCGAAATTGAATTTGTAGACGCCCTCTCGTACCCACCTATGCATTTGATATTAGTGTGCGGGAGGTGTATCCAAAGTAGGCCGAAGCCTTCCTGCGACGTACTTTCCGTCCACCGCATTGTCTTTTTCTTCGGCAGTGGGCTAGAGATACAGGCGTCAATAACGAGTTTGTGATACCTGAGGAATGTTCGGGCGTACCTCACAGGACAGATACAAGCTCACGAACCCTCCGCCCTCCGTGCCAGAGTTTGCATAGAAAAGAATCTGTACAGCGGTATTCGATGAAGCTAGCCGGGGAGGCAATACAGTGTAACGCATACCTGCCAGCGTCCATGTCCGAATCTCACAGACTTGGTAACCTTTGACTTCGATTCGCCTTTGCTACAATTCTTATCAGCGGTAGCTGGGAACCATTGCGATGGGATTACCTCGACTCAAAGATATTCTTGAGACCACGAAGGGTCCATTCGAAGGTGACTGCCGTGCTTTCTTGGATGTCTGTTTTTTCCATCACGACTCGGATGTTTAGTCCGAAGAATTAGTAGGAGGTGTGAGAATCAAGGCTTTTCATAAGGACGTGATATGTGGACGGTATTGAGATAAATGCTCTGTGCAATGTGGTAAACATGTGTGCGATGACTGACTAAGTCCAAACAACGAGGTAGCCCCTGTCCGTCGCTAAATAGGTACAATATGTACACTGGACATGCGATCAAGCTGCGTAAAATCTAGTGCGACACAATTCGCTTTTAGTATATGTGGATATGTAACAGTGTATCCCAAAACTCCTCAAGCCGATTGAGCCGGGTCGGTGATATTCGCCTTTCCTTCAATAGTCAATGCATCCATCTCCTTAGTCATGAGCCTGAGAGTCTCCACAGGGTATGAATGATCAACAATGGTGAAAGAATGTCCCGCACATGAATATAAGTGATCGAAAGTATCACTAGCTTCGGCGGGATCATGGTCCTGGCTCGGGTCATAACCGGGGATGATCCGTTTTATTGGGATGAGCTGCAATTTCACCTTCGGCGCAGACCCGCATGGAATGAAGGCACGAATCAAAAGCTTCTGCCCCGGCGTTTTGCTGTTCCGTGCCAGCTCCACCATAGTGTCCCACTTTTGTTGCATCAGTTGGTCGCACTTGCAGGTGTCTGGCACAGGGAGCGATTCTGTGCAACCAACACCAATGCGGAAAGGAATACAGGTATAATCAATCTCAACGACTGCAGGCCCCGGAGCATGTATTGCTGCTGTCCTGGAGATTCGCTCATTGTGACACGAGAGATCAGATGCAATGACGCGATCAAGAAAGCGGAGATCACGAGTAGAAATACGGGACATGATTCCTTCTGCAAGGAATCAATAAATGAAATGCGGCATTAGTTACAAATATATGAAACACATACTGGCACGGCGAGCTTGTATTCCGCGACAATATGTTTGATGGCCGCCTTGTTTCCAATCATAAATCTGGCATTCCCTACTGCAGTAATGCACGTGAAGGCAACCAGCGCAACGCTTGAAGGTGCCTGCTGCCCCGGATTTGTTGCACTAGACAGCGATCACTACGAAGATCATAGAGGAATATGTGAGATGATACGCACCTTTGAACTTTGACAAGAATCGACATGTGCCTCGTCGACATCATCAGTCTCTAACAACTTGAGTCGGCTCATCACAAGTGCCTCCAATGTGGACCAGTGTTTGTGCATTGGGCCATCCGGCTTTGGCCTGTCCACCGCCTTAACGGCGTTAAGGGCCTTGATGGACCGTCCCATCACTTTAAGCACAGAACGAAAAATCGCATACTTGGGGAAAATGCTCGAGAGAAGAAGCCAGAGTGGCTCCCAGTCTTCGTCATTATTATCCTTGAGGTGTTTTACCCACGGCTCAACCGCGAGCAACGAGGGCAGCAAGCCTGCCTCGAGGACCTCAGAGATCCAGGGTAGCCCATCCGTGTCTTCTATATATGCCCTTATATACCAACATGCGTACGAAATGGCCTTGGCCACTAAGTGGCGTTGTTTGATGGAGTGGGGCCGCTGAGATACCATGGCAGTAATAACGCCTGCTGTTTTCTGCATGGAGTGTTGCATAAGTAAAGGAATGCGGATCGTGTTGTTTACGGAAAGGGAGGTCAGAAGGTGGATGTCCCAGATAATTAAGTCGTAATCGATGGGCTGCTGTGCGAGGTCGTGCTCTAGATGATCAAGAGCTGCTGCAGCGATCCTCGCTCCGTCATTGTTGAACGGGCGCATGATTTCATGCCAATTCCAGGTCTCCGTCTCAGAAAATGTGCACATCCAGGAGTCTAGGATGGCTGGAGTGCGGATAATCGGAGGGGGACCGGGGATGTCATCGTCTTCCACGCAGGAGCTGAAATGACGATCTCTTGTTTCTAGATCCCACAGACTGAACAGCAAAGACACGATTCCTGGGCTAGAGAGGACGATAGGAAGCGAGTCCCCAAGCGTATCATGCCTGCAGATGCCTAAGAAGTCGACGATTGCTCGCTTGGCGAGAATACGCATGATTCTATCAATGCTGTCTTTGAATACGTAGTCTGCCCCGAGGAAAAGCAGCCATTCGCGAATGATGGGCCAGCGGGAAGTCAGTGTGCTGAGCATTCTGGCAGTGTAGATGGAGCGGCCAAGCCAGAATGGCATGAACGATGCTAAGCCTCGAAAAGCCAAAGCTTGTTGCATGGGCTCGGGGATGAGGCCACGCTTGACTTGTTGGAGATGAACTGAGTCTATGATGCCGTACAGCGCGATGGTGATTTGATACACATCGGGGAATGTGCAGTCGTCCCTCAGAGCAAAGAGAGTGGCGGAGGCGACAGAGTCGAAAGATCCTTGGCTCAAGCCGTCCAAAATATTCTGGATATCGCGAGAAATGATTAGTGGAATGTCTGACGACGGGTAGAAGTACGGCAAACCTTGAGCTCGTTGGAAGACCGTGACATGACGAGATGGTCTGGTTAACAAAACTGGTCTTTCTGAGTGGCAACTCGGCTTATATATCATGGTGCCCCTCCACATGGCTCACAAAGAGGATTGGTCAATCACAACCTAGCGAGTCACGGTAGTGAACGTGCCGGACCATTGGCAATTTCAAGTTACCATATGGACTAAGCACAGCACTGTAGATCTGCAGATGGAGAAGAAACAGATGGGGATCTTCTACAAGCGTCAACTACTTGCCAGATAAATTTTTGAGAGTCTAGGTTTCATAGGTCCTACTTGTGCCACCACATCCGAGTTCGATATGATGCATGATGTTGCAATTGGAGCCGTATTGCCGGTTCTTGCCGATTTTTACGTCTGACCATGTCGATTAAACTTTCATTGGAGCGTATTCGGCTCCTTGCACCACATCTTCCTCCATATTCACGGCCTACAGTTCATGTCGCTGGCACAAATGGCAAAGGAAGTGTCACTTGCATGCTATCATCCATCTTCCTTGCATCGGGTCTTACTGTTGGGCGATTCAACAGCCCTCATCTAGTGTCCGTCCAAGACTCCATTTTGATCAATGAACAGAGCATATCACTAGAACAATACAATCTTTCACGTGCAGCTGTCGAGAGCGCAGACCAAGCCCATGGCACAGAAGTTACCAGT
Source organism: Suillus hirtellus (assembly GCA_016695485.1). NCBI lineage: Eukaryota > Fungi > Basidiomycota > Agaricomycetes > Boletales > Suillaceae > Suillus > Suillus hirtellus. The sequence goes on from MU172286.1 coordinate 598,303, forward strand.
TTTGAAAAGCTGACGCTTGTTGCACTGCAGGTCTTCGAGAAACTTGGGGTGGATGTTGTGGTCATTGAGGTGGGCATGGGTGGTCGTCTGGACGCGACCAATTACATACCAGACGAGTGCATACTCCTCTCTGCTCTCACGACAGTCGACCTTGATCATCAATTATTCCTTGGAGATACCGTCGAACTCATTGCCAAGGAGAAGGCCAGCATTGCTAGGAAGAACAAACCTTTTGTCTTAGGCATTCAGAAATACGCTGCTGTCGAGAATGTTGTGCGGTCTGTCGTTGAACAGACTGGCGCTCACTTCATAGCAACTCACTCTGCGCAGCGACGAGCGTGGGATGATACCATAGATGGTCCATTGCCGCCTACGTTCTCGCTGGATGCAGAATTATTCAGGCCTCCCCCTCCTCAGCCTATTGCATTCACCAGTTCGGCTTTCCCAAACAGCTTATCCGCACTTTTATATTTGAACGGAAGCCATCAAGTGGAGAACTTGAGTCTCGCATTGACTGTCATATCCACACTTATGACTCACCCATCGTGTGCATCGAGGATGCCAAGCGGTTTTAGCGAGCGTGTCTTGCAAAACATAAACACAGGCATTAGAAATGCCACTTGGCGAGGTCGCCTATCATTCCATAGTCTCATGGTGTCCTCACCTTATCCACGGGCGATCACTGTCCTTATCGATGGTGCACACAATCGTGCGTCATCAGAAACTCTCGCTTCGTATATTTCCAACCTCGTTACGATGTTGGACGGAAATCCAAAAGTGCGGACATTACGATTAACTTATATCCTCGCCCTGTCGCGTTCTCCCCCTAAAACGCCGAAAGATACCTTATCCCCGCTCTTCGACTCTCGAAGTAGCACACGAATTTCGATACAGACGAAAGTTGCCGCAGTACGATTCACCTCGCCGGAAGGCATGCCTTGGGTAAACTCTGTGCCACCATCTGTGATCGCCGCTACCGTGCGTGATTCTGTATCAGGTATAGGGCTGTGGGTTGCGTCCGACGAAGGTGATATTCAGGGGCAACTTGAGAGTGCGCTGGAATGGGTGACCACGGAGGAAACGGAGGAAGAAGATGGGGTACAAGAGCTGGTGATTGTCGCGGGGAGTCTATACCTCGTGGCGGATTTCTATCGTCTTATTGCGAAGCAAGAGGTGAACCCCAATTGACAAGTCGGACCGAAATCAGTACAGTTGTTTCGAATATCATTTGTTTTTCTGGTTCAATGATTGGAAGCGTCCACAGAGATTTTGTCATAAATGGGGTGGTAGCACCACGTGGGGTCTTTTGTTGTGAGGGACGGGTGAAGCTTTGGAGGATGGTATGATCAACGTGTATACAAGCCTCAAACAGCCTAGCAGCACTTGGTCTGGAATGTGCATGAAATGTGCAACTCATGCTTACCGATATTAGCATATCTGATCAACGATTAACATTCGCTCTGAGGCTTCTTTGAATATTCTAGCTATAACAAGACAGGTTACGGCTGCCACTTCTACCCACCTCTACCTCGTGGGCTGTTCGCAAGTACGATGCTACTAGGAAGCTGAAATTGTTATCTGCTGTGACATTGTGATTGGCCATTCTGATCATCCACTGACAGCTGTCAATCAAACACTGGTAGCGGCCACTAACCCAAGTATCCTCGAGGTGTGAAACACGGGTCTGAAAATCAGGGGGCTCCGCCACTTGTCGAGTGCACTTATCGACGAATGCTAACATGTTTATGGGCGCTGGGTCGAAGTCTCCACTCCCTTGGAGGTGATGGAAGTGATCATTTCTGGTGTGTGAAACGGTGAATGCTGCTAATTTGTCGATGAACAGCTTGTATGGCGCACGATTCCATTGTTACGACACGAGCCCATCAAGATAAGGTGGATTTGAATTGATGTTCTGGAGTCATAATGTACGTTCAGACATAACTTACACATAAGATCTGGCTCTGGCCATAGAATGGAGGACTTGCATCGAAAACAGGGACTAGATGCCATCTTAGTTACTGAATCGTCAATTCACAGGCTAGATGGTTTCTGAGAATAACATACGTACCTGAGGCTCTTGTCGAGAGCTAACGCCCGTATGTAGGATGAGAACCTTATGGAGTGGCGGCCAATGCGCAATGCGTTTGTCGCAGGCTATTATTGTGTCACCTTGTCAACAGGGCGGACCGCCATAATATCGATGAATCCCCCATTGGCAGATTACCTACCTAGTAATGGTAAAAAACATTGGTCGAGCTATTTCATTGCGTACCATTATAAGTGGTAGAGTGATACGAGCCTGCGTTCGAGGAGCAACACTAAGTGCAGATTAATGTCGCTGTCGATTTGGAAGCAAGTTCATATTAAATGAAACGTTGACCAACTGATGTGACTGTGTGATATGTGAGTAGTAGTCCCACGACACTTAGCTTTAGTTGTGGTTACCAGTCGAGCTGATCAGTACGCCTTCTTTCATCTCTTCTCTCTTTTCCCTTTTCTTTCAGAGCTCGCGCGCTGCCAGCTTAGCCAGTCTCCATCAAGAGAGGCGTCCATTCGCTTTTTCGTATTTATTTTTCTAGCCAGCCGCCTCACATCGCATATTTGAATCAAGTAATCACTGAATGTCCGGTGTAGAGTCATCCAGAAGACCCCCTCTTGCTGGTAAACCACCATTTGCAACAGACGATCCAGACGAACTTTTCGACCAACCATCACTTTCTAAGCGCCGTGTCCGTCAGCCAGCAGAACCTAATCCCAACGACCGCACTTCTGCCTATAACATGTACGTTCACACGCTTCGGTTTTTCAACTTGAGAAGAGTAGGCAGATGAACTGACTTACTCTGCAGGTATGATCAATATCTTGACGGTGAAGATTCCTCCAACCGTCAGTCTGGTTTCGGTGCAGTCGGCCTCGGTTTCATGACTGGGGACTTGAGTGACGATGAGGACGAGGAAGTCCTTATGCATAAGCCTCCTATGGTAACCGAGTCTAAGCATGGTGCTATGAATGCATCCCCGATACCCCTCGCTGCTCCACGTCCCGGTTATCCAGCACCCATCTCAGCACTCAATATACCATCTCCCGCTGCAACACCCGAAATGAGACAAACTATCCAACACCCTCCCGTGCACCAGCCTCCACAACCCATGCCAAATGCACTGCAAGTCAACCGCCCTCCAGCTGACATAAATATTCAACCACCACGTATACCTGTCCCAATCTACGAGACTCCTTCCCCTCGTCCATCAGTCCCAAACACTCCGCATCCTCTCCAGCCTCCAATGACCCCAATCACTCCCGTCTTTGCTCGACCCGCCAAGTTGCCCGCCCCAAGGAATATACAGTATGCAGGCGACACAATCATTCGTGGAGGCTCAGAGGACAACTTGGTGCCGAGACGTGGCCAGAAGGGAGATGACTTCTGGAGGAGGTTCAGCATCGTTGCGAAGGACGAGAAGAAGACGAGTTCTTGGTTGATAAAGACACAAAATGGGTCTTCAAAGTTGTCACGCTGGGTTTGGTTCATTGGGATAATGTTTTTAGTTGTATGTACCTTCTTTATCTCTCCTGCCTCCTAACTCATCTATTGTTGTAGCTCATTGCTGCTGGTATCGGTATCGGCTGGTACATCTCTCATAAGTCAACATCGACTACGGTTCCAAAGGCTATCGGAGGCAGCGCCAATGAAACCATGAATCCCACCAGTACTCGTACATCGGCCGGGGTTTCTTCATCTTCATCATTGCACGTGTCACCTACAAACACGGTTGCACGCCGTAACGAGGCCGCGCCCACACCTGCTATCCGCGAGGCAGTGCAGGAGTTCTTGGAGGAGGTTGGCCAAGTTCCAGCGGCAAAATTAAATGTGCCTGCCGGACGGAGCTGGAAACATCGGCGTCGTGTCGAGATCCAGTTCTAAGCTGCGCCTCTCGCACTTCATTACATTCTAGGAACTCTCCATGATTTAGGGTTTATGCTCGGATCTTCGTCTCGACAGTCTTTGCTTCTGGTTACTTACAAGCCTTAGCCCGTGCTCTATTGTGAGGGTGTATCCATAGGCGTGAGCACCTGTCCGTTCGTTTAATCAATCTCATCACGGTACCAGCGTGATTCGGACCTGTACTTACCAGGTATCGCAGCTCGGTCTCGATCGCATTTTTAAAAACTCAAATATACATTCTTCACGTTCATCCAACGACCTTTTTTACTCCCTGGAGACAATCCACCTTTCATCACCTTTGATACCAGATAGATACATTGGCACATGACGATTGCTCGAGTACGAGAATCGAGGTTACCAGCCTGTATCACTCAGCAAGTACTGACTACTTGGGACTTCGGAAATAAATTTATTATACAATGGTTGTCTGTGTGTATTCTGATGCCCAGCATTGACGTTATTATTTGGCACCCGCGTCAATGGGACTCAGTATGCAGGATGTAAAGAGTATGCTTCAAAAATAATCAAATTCGTAAGTAGCTTCCTTGTCACTGAGACTGCTGAGAGGCCCTTCAACCACGCAACCTCTTCAATGGTCGATCCTCCTTGGAGTTGAGCATGGATTGTAAAACCTTTGTATCCTCGAGGATGTCCACCTCCACATCCGAATCATTATCAGCTTGCCCAAGCTCTTCGCTCTCGCGTTTACGTTTCGCGTCCTCTTCCTTCGCCGCCCTTGAAGCCTTCCACTCTTTGGAAAGGATTTGGATCCGTTCAATAAGATCTTTCCGGGAGTGCTGTACCACATGCTCGTTCCAGTCGAGTTTGCGCTGTTCAGCAGGATATATTTTCTTACTCTTCAGAACACAGCCAATGTCAGAGTCAAAAAGCGAGGACTAGGCAAGATACGCACTTGATGGACGAGATTAAAGTAGTGAATAGGATTTGAAAGGAAGGTTTTAGCGAAATGTAGTAGGTAGACGCCGCAGTCGGCAAAATTGGGCTGGGATGGGACCTGTAATGGAGCATTGAAAAAGGGTACTTTTTTTGAAAAACGGGACTCCGCACCTGCGCAAGCTTGACTTCAGCCAGTCTCACCTCGTCCAATTGTTGCTTGTCTTTTGCTTCAGCCTTGAGCCAATATCGCAATACCTTCTGTGCTTGAGGATGCCGTGAACCTAGGGAATCCAGCGTGAAGATCCAAGTACTGCAACGCATTATAAGCCGATCACTAAAATGCGAATGCGTAGGCTTACGTAAGAGGATCATTGGAGGTGGCAAGACTGGGTTGGACGTCCAACATAGCGTCTACTTCCCTTTCGTGCTTCTCGTCCTCATTACGTTCATCCTCCTCTTCTGAGTCCGGCACAATAACTGGCTCAACAGCCTTCTGCTTCCCCTTTGTCCTGGTAGAGGTTCCATAGAAGTGAGCCGCAGGGATACCCATACGAGATGGAGGTTTCGATGACAGAACGCTGGGAGGCTCGGAGACATGTGTTGAAGTTGACGCATTGGAAGACGGAAGATTATCTTTTGGCCCGGTCCCTTCTGGGATCGTGTCGATGTCGATAACAGTGACGTCAACATCCATCGATTCCAGACATGGAGAAGACGTTGATAAGTGTAAGTCGACATGTGCTTCGACAGATATCGATCTCCCTGAGGCCTTGCCAACAGAGGCAGACCTGCCTTGTGTAGATATAGAATTGGATGGTGAAACCCTGAGTAGTTTCGGAGGAAGGTGGCTAGATATTGAACATGACTGTGTGAATTCCACAGGTGAGATGTCATCCATGTCTTCATCTTGCGTAATACTTGGCGTGGACGCGCATGTAGCGTGCAGTGAGGCCGATTCAGCGTCTGGCTCTGATCGTGTTCCTAGTGCTGGTAGGTCCTGGGATGGTACAGCCTCAGGCTCAGTTGCAGGAATTACGTCTGGCTCGGTAGCAGTCTTTCGCCGCAGCTTTGCTCGTTGTGAAAGAGAAGATTCTTTCTGAGGAAGAGGTGGGAGAAGAGTGTGCTCGGGTTCATAGATGATGGCAAGGTACCAGTGAAGACTTTTAGAACAGTGTCAGGAAGGGTCAACCTCGTTAAGGACATACTCACTTCTCGTTAATCGGGACAATTATGTATTTCTTTGAGAATACATCAACCCTGGACGTCCATTTCTTCACGCTTTGGTATCCTTCGTCCAAGCTTCAGGCAAGGTGTGTAATTTCGGAATTTTACAATGAAACCGATAAGACTTGCCTTTTCTTGTTGTTGAGCTTCTTATAGAAGAACGAACTGAAGACGTGAATTTGTTCAGCAAGATCCGGATTTTGGTCCTTAAGATCAGCGAGCCAAAGCCTGCATATGTATTAGCATCACGATCAATAAATGGCAGGTGACCGTACTTTAAGCCAAACTCGATCAATGTATCATTCAGGAACTCGTGCGGTCTGAGCCTGTTCAAATCGCTGCCCATGATGTTCAATGCGCCAGGGCCAGATGGGGGATATACGAGAATTCTAGTAAAAGAAATAAGAAATGAAACAGAGTACCAATGATAAAAGAGTCGCACAATTCTTCAGGATCTGCTATGGGAGGAGATTCTGACGGAGTTTGGGGTACTACAACAGCAGAGCGCCGTGATGAACGGCGTAGCGATGTACCGGCCTCGGCATTTGCTGATTTACTATGAAGATTGTGGGTCACCAACTAAAATTGAAGCAGTCACAAAGTAACATACATATCAGGTGCCAGGCACGATCCAGAATTGATTGTGGAGCCAAACACATCTGGCACAGGGGATGCATTCTTGATGGAAGAGGCCATTGGCTCGTAGCGAGAATTAGACGAACGACGACTTTGCTGTCGAAACATCTCTGCAGACTGCTGGACATTCATCCAGATTGCGCCCGTTGGTCTGCTTTCAATCAGGCAAGTTCTCCTTAGGTGGTCAATGGCTTCGTACCTCGCAGTGTTGTGTTTAGATGCTGCTTTAGCCAGGCGAAAGCGTAGGTTCTGATATATCGTTTGCGTCCATCCTTTGGCTTCGTCCGTACTAAACAAGAACGTCAGGTACCCGCGTCCGCGACTCACTCCTGGGCGCAGCGGTTCAGCGCATAGCACATCCATCATAATGGTACACGCACCGGGTTCAAACTCATCCATTGTATTTCCGTTTTCACAAATTTCGCAGTCTTTCACCGTCTGTAGCTGTATGACTACGTTGTCTTTCAAGGATTTCTCTTCGTCAACTGTGACCTAATCGATATTAGCACAAGTGCCACATAATTTATGTTGGGGACGTACTGTTACGCTTTCAAACACATTGGTTTGTTGAAACCAGAAAGATGGAGACTGTCCAGGTACAGCCACACTGAGCCGTCTGGTCTTTGGATCATACTCAAAGACAGGGGGCTCAGAACCATTTTCGGCACTGAAGATTTTGAAACCGATTGCCCATGCTTGCAAAGGGAGCTTCAGTGGAGGGTCCTTTGTGCGAGGAAGCTCCTTAGATGTGAATTGCGTGGACGACGTCGTAATATGATCAAGCTGTGATCGAGACGTTGGGACAGACTGATTGAAGGTGTGAGTCATAACAAAGAAAACACGATGACGTTGAACCTTGGTTGTTTTTTTCGGTTTCATTTGCTTCACAACTCCAGCGCCGCCACGGAGTGCATTCTGTTTCCGTAAATCCAGGAATGGAACCTTATCTTCGAATACCTTTCGAGTATCGCGGACGATATATTCCGGTATGGGCGTAACTATTGCAGCTCGCTGCGATTGAGGTTTCGGAGGGAGCGAAGGCTGGCTGTTGCCTGCCTCTGACGAAAAGTCTTCAATATCATCAACTTCATCAGACACAGCCGCAGTGTAGGGTTGTGTGGTCGGAGAGGAATCCTTTCCTTTGCCCTTCCTGGAGTCAGTATATTGTGGGTCACTTGGAAGGGTCTGGAAAGGATGAAGATTCATGGGGTCTGGTGAAGACGACAAAGGATGAGGACGAGGTACAGGTACCCCAAGATCTTCTCCGTCTGAAATTACTTGAACCTCTCGACCAATGGGATGCTTGTGGTGCGCAGGCGTACTTTTCATTCCATGAGGTCGGTCGATAATTTGTACCTCGGGATCTGATTGCCCTGTATGTCTTATGGAAGCGCGGGTGTTGTTTGTGGAACTCGAATTGGTGATCCGTTTAGCCAAGGTACTGGAGGGTGCATAATCAGGTTTGGAGTGCTTGGGTTCTTGTGGCAATGATGGTCGTGCAGGGGTATCAAGAAGCGTTCGACGCGCATTCGGATTTGTTCGGAGACTGTTGCCGTTGGAGATTTGATCGTAGGGGCTCGCTGCTGGCCTGGGGCGTGTGTTACGCTACATGACAGTGAGAGGATTACCACCAAAGTTGGATCTGATGGGTATCAGCTAACTCACTGTATTTGATGGGGCGGCTATTGGAGTAGGTAAATTTTTCCATGTACCTCTTCTACATAGCTTCATTCAGAATGATCTAGCGAAGTTAAGAATCAGACGTACGGATTACTTAGACTAGATGCATCTCGGTAGTTGGACGGCCCTGCAGTGCCATGCAAACTGTTGGCCTTTTGTCTTTGAGAAGCTGAAAACTCCATTTGCGTCCCTTGCAGCGCAGCGGATAGCACTTCGTCGCGTGCCGGGGAGAACAAGAAGACGACTAACTCGCGGGTGGCTGCAAGACCCTTCGCTTACCCAGATTGAGCTCAATGTTCGATTGTTCACTTGCTCGTGTAGTCCTAGTTAGGCAATTTACTCAGACCTTGACACACGAAGCAAACACGGTGGAACCTGGAGGGAGTCCTTGTTATTTTGGCTCATCGTACGTGAGTGCCTACCTGCTACACTAACCCTTCTTTTTCTACTTGAACGATATACCTACTAAGCAAAACAAAATATACATATTTACTTAGAACTAGATGACTTTCCGCAATCAAGTCATGCTTTCGTAAAAGTGTCAATGAAAAACAGTAATTTTGACACGTTTTTAATGGAGGACTCGGTAACCAAATCCCAGTAAGCGCCTGATGATATTTTGTAGGTGGATTGCGGATTGCTAAATTCTCTTCTGCTACCCAGCGAAAGTCTTCCGTAGGCGGACCAATAGAAGGGAAATAGTTACAACTGGTCCCGTCTACGGAGATCCTGTGGTACCCTCGCAGCAGCCACCAGCCCAATAATGTCATGGATATGCATAGGTCCGAACGTCCTAGTCGAGGTCCTGCGGCGGCGTCTCGTATCTGGCAGTACGGATTAGAACTCAGGCCCTGAGTACAAGCCCGGGACTGGAAAGTACTAGCGTGGCTAGAGCCAGCGTATGCTACACTTTACGGGTTATGAAGATCACCCATGGGATCATTCAGAACTTGTCATACGAATGAAAAGTCTGCAAACTCGAAATCAGAAAGATCTAGTCGAGTGACCATACAGGTAACTTAGACCCTTCTCCGAGTCATAGGTGCTTTTCTCTTGGATCTGGCACCGGCGACGTTTACGGCTGCAAGAGAGATGAAAGAGACATCGTTCAATCATAATTAAGAGGGAACGAAGTCGAGGTACTTACGGAGTAGGCCTCCACTACAAGGGATCAACTTTAGCAGCTTCCAGATATCAATAGGCCATATTGTGTCCCAGAAAAGTAGTCATCATCGACGAGCTCCAGGTACATAATCATTGATCCGACTGAGCTTGTGATCATCCCCCAAGAGCCTAGAAACTCTGAGAGGGTGCATCTAAATACTGAGATACTGGGGACTCGGCAAGGGTAAGCTAGGATTGGCAATGGTTGACTTGACGGTTTTGAAAACTTTGTCTGCGACGTAGGCTTCTTCCGGGCTGGATACTTTTATAAGTGTCTGGTGTCTCCTGGGAATACTAAGCTATCAGTCAATCAAACCTTCATGCATTTGAATTGCGTGACTCACCATCGGGCCCAACTAGATCCTAAGATTGACAAACGAGGTATGCAAGTCCTATCTCGTAGTAAGTACGTATTCGAGGCGATGGATTTGATGGCCCTGGTGTTCTTGATGAAACACTGTAACCGAAAAGTTGAAGATTGCCCATGCAGACAAAGCGTTTGCAGTCTGGATTGCATTGAAAAAAAAATCGTACCTTCGTATCATCTTCCAGTCAGAATATATGAGCCAACTGGCTCTCACGCCCCATTAATTCTCTCAATAGGGTTGGAGTCCTTCACGAAACTACGTCGTAGTGGTTGGTAATGAGACAACGATGACCGTCGCGGATGAGGTCTGAAGGCCTGATTGAAATAAGATTCAAAATCGATGACAACATGCGGCACACCCGCTTGTGTGCGTTGGTCATTTTGACTTTTGCAAGTGCAGCCTATTAAGGAGCCTATCAATGCCTCGTCGGATAACGGCCTAAAAGGTTGAGCCGAAGGTGAAATGGTTCTAGCCCATTCGACCTTTCTGTGATCTGACTGCAGATTTGACACGTCAGGTCACGCACGATGTGTCTCCCACTGGCTGCAACAGGGCACTCACAAAAAATCGAAATGCAAGCTAGCGAGATCGGAGAGCCCACACTCACTGTCAGAGCTATTGATGTCGTTCGCGATGCTCAGACAACTAATGACACTTGATGCATGAATCATCCTGCATCCCAGAAATCTAGCGAACATGAGCGGTGGTGGCGTGGACTCAAGCAAGTGAGCCTGAGGTCGTTGCCAATTGACAGTACGTGTCGTTGAGTATGAGGTTGTATGAAAGTATGTCAGGGAGACTTGGACTAGAGCAGTCATGACAGAGTAATTATGCAAAAGCAACTAAGCCGCTAGCAGTGCTGGGATTAGTAATGGAGTCCATGCTCGGCTTGGTTTCAATCGTACATATATCAAGCAAATTATACTGGAGGGAGCATTAAAATGGGATGGTAAGACCGAGAGTGACGAGAGACCTGCTCGAGTTTATTGTACGTCTCGCTCAAGTATGTACAAGACACATGTGTGCAACCTGAAGAAATTACCTGTAATTAGGTTGAGTTTGTTTGTTCTTATTGATAGTGTGGCAACCTTCCAATTGCAACGCGTCGCGGCGCGCTTCACGTACAGTGGCACACATAATACTGTCTTCCATTTACCTTCAGCAGTAATGGCGAAACGCAAAGTCGCTGTTGACGACGACGGCGACGAGGCTCTAAATGCTTTATCTCAACAATCCAAGCGTGCCAGAACTTTGGATAGCGATGATGAGGTCGTTGTTGACCGGTCGCGACACCGTGATAGGAAGTCTGGCAATGGCAATGGTAAGGCGCGTCAGGCGGATAGCGACGACGAAGAAGACGAAGAAGATTTGACCCAGGAGGAGCACAATGAGGAAGAAGAACAACGCTTCGAGGAACTCAATGGCGAGGCCATTCGCCAGCGCCTCGAGCAGAAGCGCAATACCTTTGGTGTTAGTAGGATTTCGGCTATCTCTGCCTATGGCTCAAGCTGATTCACGCGCCGTAGGGTATTGCAGAGCATGGAATAATTGAGTCCATTGAGATGCACCATTTCATGTGCCACAAACGACTCACTTTCACGTTTGGACCTCAGATTAATTTCATTATCGGTGAGTGTCACTTCGAGTGTGTCAAGCAGATGCTGAAATAGCTCTATAGGTCACAACGGAAGTGAGTACTATATCTCCAATAGCTGACGTTTCGTTCCATTGACTTAACCTGTCAGGTGGAAAGAGTGCCGTCCTGTCTGCGATCACCATTGCACTTGGAGGAAAAGCAAACTCGACAGGACGCGGCAGCGGCCTGAAATCTTTTATTCGTGAAGGCCAACAGTAAGATTGACACGCTCACTGAGGTTTGTGTTACTGACGTTGAGATATCACACAAGGATTTCAGAAATCACCATTTCGCTCAAGAACCAGGGCGAAGAAGCGTATAAACCCAAAGAATATGGAAAGAGCATTGTCATCACGCGTAAATTTACTAAGGATGGATCTTCTTCGTGGAAAATCAAGAGTAAGGACGGCAAGGTTGTATCCACAAAGAGAGACGAGCTTTCAGCCATCTGTGATCACATGAACATACAAGTTGATAATCCCATGAATGTCCTCAGTCAAGGTGAGTACCACGTGCATGTATGCGTCTTCGATTCCATGTTAAATTTTACGTAGATGCTGCTAGGCAATTTCTAAGTGCATCCCATCCCTCCGATAAATACAAGGTTAGTTTGCTTCCACATTCTAGTGTACTTAGTTCACGTACATGCATCGCAGTTCTTCCTGCGAGGTACCCAACTATCGCAGCTTTCTGAGGAATATGACGCTTGCCTTGATAATATCAACCAGACCAAGAAGGTGTTACACCAGAAAAAGCAAGTTCTCCCTGACCTACGCGCTGCATTCAAGGAGGCTAGCGTGCGCTTTGAAGAAGCAAGCAAAGCAAGAGAGCAGCGCTGCAAGGTTGATGAACTCAAGAAGGAGCTTGCCTGGGCTCACGTCGCAGCGAAGCAAGCGGTAAGAACAGATCTTCTCAATATCCCCCCTTGATCCGCATGACATGGTTGATTGTGTGTATCGTGAATGACGAACTGATGCAGCCATAATTTCTAGGAAATGGAGGTAAAGCTTGAGGAAGTTGCGAAGGCGGAACGCCGCTTGCCTAGAATCGAGGCTGAGATGAAGACAGCCGAGGTGTGCTCCCAGAAAGTCATGGGTACCGATATTCATATGCTCACATATTCTCGTTAGTCCCAATTCCAGCTTGCCTCCGATGCTGTAGAACAATTCGATAAGGAGTATTCCGCACTTGGCGATATTGATCACCTCACCAAGCAGCGCGACGATCTACAGGAGAAAATGCGCAGCAACCGGGTGAAGATAGGAAACTTCAAGGTCTATATACCTAATTTTCTGCTTTACTTGTCTGACATGATTGTCTTTTCATAGAACGACGAGAAACAAATGAACACTTCTCTTAACTCTCTCAACGATGCCATAAATAACTACATGAAAAATATTGCTGAAGAAGAGCATCGTCTCGCTGCAGACACACAAGTAAAACGAGACGAGCTTAACCGAAAACTAGAGTCCGCCAGAACAGATGTCACGAGAGCCGATCAAGCGCACAAGGACTTCCTTGAAGCCAAGCGTCAAAAATTGGCTGAGCAGGACAGCATCAAGCACAAAGGGCTCGCCGCCGAAGCCAAGAAGAACAGCGCACAGGAGCGTGTTGTTACGGCTCAGAGTATGATTTCTCAGTGCAAGGAGAAAGGACAGAATGCACTTGCTCCGTACGGCCGAGACATCAAAGGTGTCCTCGACCAGATTGCGAAGATGAGGTGGCATGGGGACGTGCCTGTTGGTCCGCTTGGGATACATGTCAAACTGAAGGACGTGGCGTGGGCAGATTTGATGAGAATTCAGCTCGGAGGCCTGATGAGTGCGTTTGCGGTCACTGATGCCAGGGACAGACCACAACTCAAGAAGTTACTTGACCAGACGAAGAAGTGCGTTAGTCAATCCTTGTGTTACCTCGTCAGGCTGACCATGACACAGCTTTCATATTAATATAATCATATCCGAGCGTGACATGTTTGACTTCAGTGCAGGGGAGCCACCCGATCACATTCCCACTGTTCTTCGTGTCCTGGAGGTAAGTCTGTACTGTTTTCATTACTACCTACCTAATTCTGCTATCCAGATCACAGACCCTTACGTTCTCCGGCTGTTAATCAACCAAGCAAATATTGAGCGTACGGTCGTTGCACCCAAGCGTCTTGATGCTGACAACATCCTGAAACGCATGAATGGAGGAGGCGTCGCGTGGGCAGCCGATTACATGCGTGTCCATCGATATGCCGAGGGAGGTGGTCAGTCGATCAAATTGCAGAGGCTTCCTCCAAATGACCCCCGCAACATGATGTTCACATCAAGTGACTCTGCCTCTGTGCTTAGGTTCGTCGATATTGTACGATCTCACAATCATGCTAAATCATTTTGCAGCACTTGGCAAGAGAACTTGCAGAATGCAGAGGGCGAATGTAAGGCTGCACAAGAAGAGGCCACTCAGCTCAGACAGCAGTTTCAAGCCCTGGCACGCGAAATCAATGGGATGAATGTTAGTCTCACCCATTCCTCTCCGTTATACCATTTTTGAACACGCATGGTTTGCTAGGCGCAAGAACGCTCTTTATTCGAAACTCACCGTGCTGCGAAACAAGAGCTTGCTTCGCTTCAAGAGGAGGCAAAAGAAGAGATGCCGGCTGATATCATGGGATTGCAAAGCGCGAAAGATGTATGTTCACGTGAATTTCATCTATCCCGGCTGACAATCCTCTGTACAGGAAGCCGAAGCGGAAAAGGCCTCGATCATGCAACAATTCGAGGATGCTGTCGGTAGGAGAACCGCTATCGATCAAGAACAGGCTACTTTACTTGTGAAGTTGAACAAAATCAAAGGCCAGATCCATAACTTTGAAGAAGCACGTCAGGGAGTTCAGGTAAGTGTTACTTCCACATTCCGTCTGCTGTCACCTAACGCCAGAATATAGAAAAAGATCGAGGACGCTGCTACGAGTCGTCTTGAAGCCCAAAGCAACAAAAATCACTACACAAAGAAACTCGAGGACGAAACTAAAAAGGTTGAAGCTATTAATGCCGTTGCGAAACAGCTACAGGAAGAGTTCATAGTCAGTATTTCAGCATTCATAACAGAGCTTGAGCGCTAACTTTCTATCAGAACTGGACCTCGAGTGCTGAGGAGTACTGCGAACGGGTTGAAAATCCCCGCAAAGTCGATGTAGTGGAGCGCACTCTTGAATCCGTTCAGAAAGCACTCAAAGAACGGGAGCGCAGGCATGGCGCAACGGTCGAGGAAATGACGATTGAGGTGAACAATGCGAAAGCTGTCCTAGACAGCGTAGAAAAGGAACTAAGAAGTCTCGCTGCGCTGAATAATGTGAGGCTGGCTCGCGCTAATGGTGCAATTCACTGACGCTATTCGTTAGGCTCTGAAGAGGTCGCTTGTTATTCGCCTAACCCGCTGGCAAGAGTTCCGGCGTCACATTGCTTTACGATGCAAGGTTGTATTCCAGTACCATCTTTCCAATCGTGGGTACTTTGGAAAAATTCTGTTTGACCATGCCAACCAAACGCTCCAGCTGAAAGTATGTCTCTTTGTATACGAATGACCTACAGCTTACGTTCTGTAATCAGGTTCAAACCGATGATCAGATGGCTACGCAAGGGAGGGACAAAGATCCCCGGTCACTGAGTGGCGGGGAGAAATCATTCTCGACGATCTGTTTATTACTCTCACTTTGGGATGCAATCGGCTGCCCCCTTCGCTGCCTAGGTCAGTGCACACATGCAGATACACTCCTCTTTCTGACCGTCTTTAGATGAGTTCGACGTTTTCATGGATGCTGTCAATCGCCGCATCAGTATGAAGATGATGATCGACACCGCCAATGCTTCGGACAAGAAACAGTATATCCTGATCACGCCCCAAGATATGGGCAACATCCACGTCGGCCAGACAGTCCGTGTCCATCGGATGAGCGATCCTGAGCGCGGGCAGGGCATTTTGGCATTTACTTAACCCTGTTGGCTCTCGTGTTTTACCTGGTCTCGACAGGTCGTAGATGTATTCAGATGATTCATTATTCCTCGCCATTTTTGGTCGTGCTTTTCGAGTACTACACTAACGCTCCAGCACCTAAATATTATGATAAGACACAGTGGTAGTGCCAGTGCTAATATATACGAACAGCCATTCTTTGACTGTCACTCATTTAGCCTCGTGATGGAGCGATGAGCAGTGACTATTCCATGTTGTCCTATGGGCATCGAACATGGAGCGTTTAATCCCGCGGAATCAATTCGTGTCTACTACCCCACGTGCGCGCCTATTGTCTCCTTTTCAATCTCAGCTGCCCATCCTTTTCGTCTACCATCATATCACGTACACTCAAGCTTAATTTAAGCTTCAAGCCTGAGGCCTGAATATTGAATAGGTTTCCGCTCGATATTTGCACCATCACGATGGTGTTCTATCATTTACTCCCGCCCGTTCAGGTACTCAGGTCCAAGTAGTGTTCACAATCTTTTTCCGAGTCAGACACAGGTTTCGGCCCTTCTACAAATACTTCCTGCTGACGAAACGCAATGCCGCCGGCTCCGAGCGCAGTTGGGCATGGTCCCGTGCCTGTACTATAAGCCCTTCAACTTCGTAGCCCACAGCATCCATAGAAATGGTAACCTATAAATGATCTCCCAATAGATCCCACTTCGAAGCAAACATAACGATGAACTTATTTGCCATCCCCTCTCCATCAAGTCTCTGGACAACCGTACGTCCGGGCGGCGCATTTGACGTTGCTTGTAACTTATGAGATCCGATTGACGGGGCATTTTTGGGCCCGCCACGATCGCGGCAGATACGGCAGCGTCAAAATAGCTACGCCCAATTTGGTGACGTAGTCCAAGCACTGCAACTCGACACCAAAGGCGGTCTGAGTGAACTGACCTGTCGTCGACGAGAGATGTCACAATATTAAACGAAGACCTGCAGATGTTCCTCCCAAGTTCAATGCGCTTCTTTAATCTTAGAGGTCCAGAACACTGCAGGCTGTGCGATAACGGGAATCATTTAAAAGAAGCAACACCGACAATTCATCTGATTGGGCTATTAATTGTATGCCGGGAGCAGCAATCAGTAGTACACCCATAGCGTACACCGTATTCACATTCTGACATGTTGCACCCACACTTCAGAGCCACTCGCCAAACAAAATTACCAGGGCTTGGGTATAAATCTGGGTCATCGGCGAACTTAAACCCCGCACTCCTCCGACCTTGCTCAGTCAATCCTGGTGAGCACAATCCAGCGCTGTTCCAACTACAACTTACCAAATACCGCAGCCATATTGTAATATGCCTGTCCCAGTCATGTACTATAACGTCGAAGTCGTTCAATTCTGGCAAGGGCAGAAAGAACCCCTACAACCCTACCCACTTCACTGGGTGATCTACATCCCAACCGCTCCCGGTATCGGGAACACATACCACATACTAGGAAACATGGATACCTACACCATAGATTTCAGACGCAACCAACCATACCCAAACCCAGATGCATGGCGCGGAAGCTTCGCCGTTGGAAAAGTAGCTGCGCATCAGCTAACCCTGATGGAGCGACACCTGGCAAGCATTCCTATCGCGCGTCATGACCCCAGATGGAACTGCCAAAGCTGGGTGTGGGAGGGTCTCAGGCATCTTCGACACCAAGGTTTTAATATTAGCTGGGAGATCAGGCTTTCAGATCTTCAAACGCAGATGTACTGCTTGCTGGAGGATTGGGAATACGGCCGAATTTAAAGAGGGCGAAGATCTGGGGCGAGAGGGGTTTGTGAATGGTCGATCGAAATGTTTGATGTTGTTGCTCGGAGTGGCAACGCTCACCATAAAGTTAAGATTTCAGCATCTGCATTCTACGTTTGTATTAACACCGGCATCATAGACATCGCGAGTGAACTTTATTGTCTTGATCGAAAGAGAGAGTATCCTCACCGATCAAGTTCTGTGGCGCTGACAGACCGAAGCGGAGTCTTGTGCCATACCACGAGACGTGCTATGACATTCAATCCCTCGCATTAGGAGAGATGCGAGTTGCATCGCCCATGTGGAACAGTAGGAAGGAGATGTTGTACTAAGTAGTGAGTAGTACTTCAGAATCTGATGTACGCCTTGCAGAAGGGACGGTCGTCTGCCATCCATTTGGGGGACTAAGTTGAGCCTTGCCAACTAGATGCGACAAAAATAACGGCTGCACACGAGTGAAACACGAGGACGCTTTGGACTCATGAATCAGAAGCACTGTGATCCAAAAAATCTCAAACATCCTTGTGTCTTCGGAAACGACTGATTATAAATGACAAGTACACTCACCTTTGAAGCTGAACATTGTAAGACTCCCGTGACCACATAAGTTCCCACATCGGCCACTGCTCAAGTGTGTGCGGCACTGTACGGATTCTGGTACTTTCAAAAGGGCAACCAGCCTCAAATAATTCTTCGCCCCTCACTGTTGTACCACCTCCCACCATACTACCTTGCCCTTACCCCTTTCTCACCATCTACCTTTTCCTCAGCCCATACTTTTGCATCTCCCACAGCAATCCGCATCCCCGCCCAACATGCATCCACAAGCCCCGCACCACCTGCCATACCCATAACGAGACTCGCAGCATAGTAAAAATCCGCGTTCCCACGACCCTCGTTCACCCAGAGTACATGTTGAAGCGGGAGGAGGAGCGCAGCGTGTAGGTGGAGGAGTGTAGTAATGATGGGATGTCGGAGGTCTGGAAGAATGCGAGTGAAGTGAGTACGAGACGGGGTAGGGTTGTAGGAGAAAAGGGGACTTACAGCCATGTACTTCAGGGAAGATGGATATCATGTTGAAGAACAAGCCTGAGTCTGCGAGAGTTAAGTACGCTTTGAACGTCCCCAGGACGCCTATGAGGAGGAACGCGGCATAGAGTGGATTGTGTCTACGGATGGGGTGTATCAGAAGACATGAAAACTAGCACGTATATATTATCAAGTATGTCTTACTGAAATTTTATGCAGATAGGTAATATGTATATGGCAAGGTGAACCTAACTATGCAGTCAGATGGCATGCGTGTACGACTAAATGAGAACGCACAGAAAAGACCATGAGGAAGAATGGTCTGAAATGATCGAATATCTCAGTGAAGAAGTACCACCAAAGACCAGGGTTAGGCGTGAGGTCTAGTAGCGCGAGGCTAGAATGCTGTGTTTATGAACCATCTGTCAGGGATTAGAAGTCGACTTACGTTGCGCCCCACGACGCCCTGACCCAACTCCAGCTTCCTCCCGCAATAATGCATGCCGCGCCTACAAGGGGAGCCAGTATAGCCACCAAAGAGGAACGGTATACGCTTGAGGTTGCCATAAAAAGGATGCGGGGAAGCGAGGTGAGACACAGGAGAGTAAAGGGAAAAAAACCATAAAGATTGGAAGAAGTAGAAGGATAAAGGAGGGGGTAAGGTGAACTGCGAATGCGGTAGCGAGAAGTGCAGAAGATACCTTCCCTAGCATTGGGGAATGCGTATGAGCCGACTTGGACGGACGCGTTAGGACGTACCTTGAGATGCAAACATGAGAGCAAGGAGGGTAAGGGTATTTTCGAATGTGAATGTGGATAGTGCAAGTGATGGCAAGAGGAGGTAGGGATTCAGCAAGTAGCTGCGCAGTGCGTTAGGTGCGTGCTCGAAATACGGTAATGGATCGTACACGCTTATGATGAGGATTTCTACATTGGACCTCGTACCATTTTGAGATGATAAACCCTGGCGTGCGCGCCATATGTGGAGAAGCGCCCATGCTCCTACAGCATCAGACACAGCCCATATAATTGGGAGTGGTTGAAAATAAGGAGAGTAGGAGAGGGGACTATGACGCAGATGGTCAGCCCATAGCATTTGGTCCACTGGAATGTTATACATGGTGAAAAGATCCTCCTGTGTATGGATCGATATTATTATCGAGAAGCCAAAGACCTTCTTTCACTGGAATTCTATTAGCGATAGAATCACTTGGCTGGCAGTGCTTTGGCGCATACAGCGAAGGTAGGAGGTCAATGGCGAGCTGAGTTGATGATCATGTTTGAGGATATTTTGACCTGAAAGAGGTAGAACTGCGAACAGAAGGCGAAGACATACCAGAAATGAAAACGTTGGTGGTATGTTCATTGTTCATCCACCGATATAAAAGGCAAGTGTCGTTTATCGGTGATGGCAGTGTGGCAGTGCTCGACCTGGCAGGTGGCAGGGCCCTAACTTCTTTCACAGCACTGTACAGCAGGCCATGGTACGATTGGATGCTGCAGTACAGCGGGCAAGGCTTCGCCATACTATTATTTGATGGTATATAATCTCCTCTTCACCACGATTCCGCCTCTTCCAGCTTCCAAAGTCATCGCACACTAACATCGCATCCCCCATGCATTATTCAACTCGTCCTCGATGGGATATCCCTGATCCCAACACCTTCCCTCCAGCTTTGCACAATACTCGCTACAATGGGTGGCCCAGACCTCCAATACAGCTTCCTCATGTCACTGCGCCTTTGTTCAAGAAGCCCGCTGAACGGCACGTCACATTTGACCTCAACACCCCGTCAAATCGTCGTCCCGTTGGCGGTAACGCCATTCATACCCGTAAGCAACTATTCATGTTCTACATGTCTACATGTTGCTATCTGTCTTGACCGTCATCAGAACCTTACTCGATGCATCTTCAACATGACACTCACCCACGCGCGAATTCTGGGGCGCAAGGTATTTTCCCCCTCCTTCGTTTTACTCTAAACCCATTTTTTCTGTAGGTATCATGTGGCCAGTTGAATACCAATCCCATGACGTTTCCAACTCGTGCACGTGGAACGGTATGTTCCTGTCATTGATTCCGCTTATCATACAATCTAACTGGATGATAAAGGTGGCGCTAACCAGAATCCATCTCTCCAAGGTGTTGTTGAGACGCGTACTGCAGCTCGACACCACAAAGAGAATGCAGCGATTAAACGTGAGTGTCCCCGTTCGTTTAGTTTCGACTGCCAAGATGTTGAATTGTGTACCTTCCTAGATGACCCTGCACGACGAACAGAGAATTCAATCCCACTGATCGATAAGGACACACAAATCGGTGCGGTCCAGACCCGCTTGTAATTATGATTGCATTGATCTTGATGCCTTATATCAGCCTACCTCCTTGCAGCACCATGTGTGCAACTGGTATACGATCGGCGATACCCACCCTCTCTCTATTTTCCACCATCATCTTCATATGCAGGATGGGGATCTGAGCGAGTACTCATGCTAGCACGGCACAACCGAATACGACTGATCAGCCAAGACTTTCCCTGGGCATTCAACATCAGCCCTGAACCCAGTGCTGTAGAACAGGGTATAATGTATTTCCATTTCCCCAATGCGCCGCATGCTGCATTGCAACGTTCACCCTCAGATACAGAGTGGGGAGCCGCTGCGCAGGACAAACAAGTGAGCCTCATCAGAGTGCGCGATTGTCAGCTAAATATGAAACCTGCTTTGTGACTCCGATCTGGATATGATGCAGATGCACGCGCGACGAGAGCCTCTAATACTCTGTGTAGACTGACTTGGGTCTTGTGTTGCGTTTGAGGGGTTCGTCAAGGACGAGGCGTTTGCAAGGTGACTCATTCCGCGTGCGGGAGAGCCACCTGAGACGTGGGTTGTGAGGTTCAAGAGCCTATCATAATAAACATGCCTGGACGAAATGTACTTACCTTTTATGTATCGGTTTTTGAGGTTTCGAGACATGAAATTGGTTCTGCGCGTCACAGGGGTTATTGCGCCTCAGACATGTACCGAAAGTTTGCATCGCTATATACACGAGCCTTGGCCAGCATATATATATGACTTGATGGACATAGCGTATTCTATGACTAAACGTAGTTACACCTTCGTTTGTTTGAGGCTGGTCATGGGTCCGTTTAACGGCTTTCGCAGTACAAGCGGTCGGGGCAGCGTTCAAGCCCCCTGATGAGATCTTTCGTAGGATCGAAACCGCTGCCCTCCGCTTTACTAACCCTTCGCTCCCGTTGTAGCAGCGCCCTATCTTAGGAGAAGGCGAACTGCAACACGCGTGCATAGGGGTGGTCTGCCTAGTACACTACTAGTCGTAGACTAAGATCTATTGCCCACCTTGCGGCAGAGGCCTCATTCCTCGGCCTCCTTCCCAGAGGGCTTAGATCGCTCAAATCCGTCTGATAAATTTGTGCGACATTCAATACAATTACACTAGTTCTGTGGAATAAAATTGCAATATTTATACAGTTCCACGTATGCTGGGTTTGCGAAAATAGTCATCTTGGAAGAGTGCATTGATCAACCGAATGATGGTTATGAAATGGGTATCGAGGGAATCATCAATCCGCCAGCTTCTTCCCTTCGTCCTTGAAGATCTTGAGGTCATTCCGCCATGGCTCCCACACTTGTCCATATTTCTCGAGCAGTCCCGCCAACTCCTTTCGTTGTTCTCTCTGTAACCAAAATGAGTACGCGCCACTGATAAATCCAGCTATGCTCACTATATTCCAAGGCTCTTCTGCGTATACATCACTGAACAACTCTGCCAGGTCAGGCTTCTTAAGAGTCTCCGCGCGCTTGAACGATGCGAGCACATCCTGTTTCAAACGAGACTTGAGCTCTTCCTCTTCTGTCTTATCCCACCATCCCCGGGATTCCATGAATAAGCGGAAACGCGTGATAGGGTTGTCAATCTTCTTTCTGTCCTCGACTTCCTGGCGTCCCCTATACGCAAACGAGTCGTCTGACGTCGAATGATGGCCAACCCTATAGGTCATCATCTCGACCAAGACTGCTCGACCACCTTCTAAGCACCGCCTTCGACCTTCCTTAACAGCGTTCATTACTGCAAGCACGTCGTTTCCATCTACACGAACAGTATCGATACCATAACCTGCAAAGAAAACTCAATCACTGTGATACAAACACGCAACTTATGATGAGGTTACCTGGACCTCTTGCGCTCAAAGAATCGCCATAATATTGTTGCGAGCTTGGGGTGCTGATAGCGAAGCCGTTGTTGCGTGCCAGGAACAATGTTGGTGAAGGCAATGTGGAAGCAAGGAGCATTCCAGCGTGGAAGTCCCCCTCGGACGCTGCCCCTTCCCCGAAAAATACGCAGGCCACATTTTTGGAGCGTCTCTCTGGGTCGCGTTTCAGTGCGTAGCCAACCCCAGCAGCTTGTGGTATTTGAGTTGCAAGTGGAGATGATATCTGGTGGAAATGATGCTGTGTGGAGCCGAAATGCTAACGGAATGTTAGTGAATTCTGATAAAGAAAGGGACAATGAGGTAGGGTAACATACTACGGGCATCTGACGACCTTTGCCGGAATCTTCGTGGGTTCCGAAACACTGGGCCATGACACGGTCAAGAGTGAAGCCACGCCATAGGAGCACCCCAACTTCACGATACTGTGCTGCACTTGGAGTTAGCGAAGATATAAATAATGAATGAATTTATCCAACCCAACACTCTGGAAACGTAGTTTGTTGTTAACTCGACAGAAATAACGGTTCTCAGGGAAACTTACTCGTCATCATCAGCCAGTGCAGCAGCAGAGCCGATCACAGCAGCCTCTTCTCCATACTTGATAAGGGGTCAGCAATTATAATCCATACTGTGTGGCCATTTATCTTACAGAAGTCATCTAAAGATTTGTCAGAGAATATTCGAGATGCATCATTGGCTTGTGCACGTACATAGAAGGATATCTTGCCTTGACGTTGGACATTGTAAAGTATATTATCCAGCGTCGGAAGCAACTGCATGTTTTCATATCTAATTCAAGGCTGTGTAAGCTCCGATACTGAATCACTGCGAAGTCAACCTACAATCGTCGCACGAACTGTTCGCTGACCTGAATGAACTTGAACGTCAATTGGTCTGTTCGGTACGGAGGAGGGCACACATGCCTCGGGCACTTCAGCACCTTCTATTGGAATGCCAAACCCATCGAGAACTCTATAGCTTGGTATCTTGCTACCGTCTCCAGTTACAGAATTGAAGAATCCAAGCTTCGACACGACTGGTGAGTCCGTCGTGGGGAGACAGCCTAATGAAGAGGTAGGTTGGGATGAGAGCGCTCGACCTCCTGGGCGAATCCTTGTCAGTAGGGGAGAATATTTGACTGACAATGAACGCAGCATTTCTAGAGACGCGCGAATGGCAGTAGTTCCGGAACAAGTGAGTGAAGAACCCGTGACACGGTCCACGGAGCTTGAGGTAAAGTTAGAGTAGTATTTGATCTAATAATAGCCACACGTAGATACTAGCCGTTATGATGATGACACACTTCCTGGATCGGACGCTCAAAATCCTCAAATCAACGGAGAATTGAACAGCACGCCGGTCATACAGGGAGTTGAGCCTTGCATGCACGAGTTGAAGTACTCAAAGACAACATTCTCAGAGACAAGGTGCACTGCTGCTATGATCAACGTGGCGCGACTTTAGAGGGAAGGTGCGTTAAGAAACACCGCATGAGCACTCATCAGATGAACTCACAAGCTTCATCTGCAGGACTCCAAAATGGCGTAAGACTGTGAGGATGAGGATGCCGGCCGATTGCCTTTATTCTGGATGGCGTACATTCAATGCGCTGGGAAGCATTGCGCAGGCGGCAGCAGTCAGACAATTCCGGTTATTTTCATAGCACATAGACGATGCAGAGAGCCATGGGGAGTTCCATTTGGGACAGGACAAGCAGGGGCAGTCGCAAAAACGGTGGGATAGGTATGAGGGTAATACAGCGGGTCATGAAACAATGGGTATGTAAGTATTTCGTGTTCGACATCAAATACTAAACCGAACCCAAGACGCACAAGTGGAATGCGAGATATCGTAGGTGAAGATGACAGCAATTGCAGGCGAAGAATCGAACACTACGAACGAAACGAGGGGACTAGAAAGTCATACTCAAATGTGACGCGAACCGCAAGCGAAAAAATGATTTGATGCGAAATATCTGGTGTGCCTGGCCGTGGACTCCAGTCGTTTCAACTTAACACTACCGAAAAGTGTTCGAGGTGAGTTTGCATGGAAAGGTTTTGCTGATGCCCAGAAGTGCGGAAGGCCCCGTCTATTACTACTAATTACAGTACTCATGTGGGAGTTCGAGTCATGGCAGGTGGCCCCATGATGCATCATGGGCTGGTAAGTACAAGTTTATTTTTCTCCACCTCGACCATTTTATGAAGCGTACCATATGCATGATAACATCTTTATAATAGTCACACCCTTGTTGGCGCGCACTTGCTTTTTCTTGGGAGTATAATGTGCTCAAATCGACCATCCTGCTGTTTCTACGAGTACTGACTTACTAGGTAAATGCTCCAGGATTTAGTGCTCAGTCGTGATATTCGCGCTGCATTTCCGTCCAAATCGCGAAACATAATTTGCAGGTCAATCGCATACGGTAGTGCCTATTGTTAGAACAGCATCTTACGCCATTTATTGATATCATCGCACAATTCTGCCTGGGGATAGATACCAATAGTGGGATGGCCGTGCCTGTCTTATTCGAGTGCTTTTATACGGGGGTGTTCCTTCCTCCACACTCGTTTCTTTCGATGACGACCTCTGTGAGTGTTCCGGAGAAGCACGCCCTGACAACGGACAGCCTGATTAGGCCCGTCTCTTTACTGTCTTGTATTGAAAAAAGAAGTGCTTCTTTACCCACTGATGACCTGGTAGATGAGATGGAGGAACAGTTCTCATGGACAAAGTCGATCTTTCGTCCAAAGCACACGGTCTCTCGTGACCCTGATGCAATCGCGACAAGACGCTCTGTTTTTGATGATCCTGGCCTTGCGCAATACTATTGGCCCAATGAGGACTACGAGAATCTTCACAGATTCGATCCAACCGCTCGTTGGACGTACAGGGAGGAAAGGGTCAGGTTTTATACCTATCGTGACTTAAAGCGAGGTTGCTCATGTTAAATGCGAGGAAAGGCCCTGGTCCGCAAGTTGGATTGGAGGATTATGCTTACGGCAGCTATAGGATTTTCCGCCTTGAACTTGGACAGGAGCAATATCAGCCAGGCAAACTCGGACAATTTCTTGCAGGACCTTGAATTGACTACAGACGGCAAGTTTGTTCGTTTGCTATCCGAGTAATATTTTGATTTTCAGTTATCCAGACTTCAACCTCGGAAATACTGTATTCTTGTTGGCATTCTTATGCGCAGAACTCCCGTCGCAACTTGTCTCGAAGCGGGTGTGTGTCTTTACTGTACACTGTTTCATCTGGCTTATGGTCATATTCAAGATTGGACCGGATCGCTGGATACCAGCGCAAATCTGTCTCTGGAGTATGTAACAGAACAACTGTATCAAAGCGTTTCTCATCGATAGCTCATAGGTTTTGTGTCTCTGTCACAATTCTGGCTGACTGGTAGGACCTCATTCCTGGTTTGCCGAGCGCTTCTTGGGTAATGTCATGTCATTACTGTCCCAAACCTTCTTCTCACTGACTAGTGAATTCAGCGTCTTGCAAGGCGGGTAAGTCCAAATCCTGCACGTGCTCGAGTACCCTTTTTCACATTCTACAGCTTTATCCCTGACCTGATATTATATCTATCTTGTATATCAATTACCTTCTACGTCATGTCATGATATTACTGACTTTTCGGACAGATTTTTACACGAAGACGGAGCTACCCATGCGCCTTGCCCTATTTTGGATGACTGAGAACTTCGTCGCCATCCTCGCTAGTTTTATAGCCTATGGCGTGCTTCACATGGATGGTGTGGCTGGCATTGCTGGATGGCGGTCAGTAGAAATTTAATGCTCATTTCGCAAAAACCTGACTTGATCTAAGGTGGCTATTCATAATCGAGTGCGTCCATTTCTTTTCAATGACATAAGACACGCGAACTCGACCCTCCCACAGGGGAATCCTCACTCTGCTTATAGGAATTTTCTGTTTTTTCAACATGCCCCCATCTCCGACGCAGACCAAAGCATGGTTCCGGCCAAAGGGTTGGTTCACGGAAAGAGAAGAAATCGTTATGGTCAACCGAGTACTTCGGGATGATCCCACTAAGGTAAATAATTATGTCCCAGTCTCGGTAGACTTTGTAATCACCCTCTCAGGGTGACATGCACAACCGCGAGGGCCTTACATTGCGTCGTCTCTGGACAGCAGTGTGTGATTATGATCTTTGGCCAATTTACATCCTGTACGCTGTCTCCTTGATCTTTGCAAGAGTTAGGCACTTATGAAACGTAGCGGCCTCATGTTTGGCATCCCGAACAGTCCCCCCTCGACGTATCTCACTTTACTACTTACGAACATCGGGTGGGTATTACAAGTATCCCTCCCTTCGTTCGACACACTAAAGATCAGGAACCCAGATTCAATACATTCGATACCAATCTCCTTACGATACCCTCTCTGGCCATCGGAATTGTCACCATGTTTTGGATCACGCTTGTCTCAGAGTCCGTCAATGAACGTACGATTGTATCGATGATGATGGACCTCTGGACGTTGCCTTTCCTTGTTGCACTCTATGCATTGCCTAGCAACCCTAACCCTTGGATATTTTTTGTAAGTGACGCATTTCACGCAGCGCATCATACGTGGTTTTCTCAACTGTTCAGGCTGTAGCGACTGGTCTATTATCATATCCGTAAGTTCGAACTTGTCAGCATCAATATTCTTGAAGACCATTCTTGATATCCTCGTTTTACCAGTTATACCCATCCAATCCAGGTACTACTTAGAAAAATCCTTGAGCGAAATAAATACTCATCTCTTGTGTTACAGGTGGGGTGGTGCTCTCGTAATGCCGGGGCAGTGGCAAGTCGGACAGTCAACGCGTCGTTGTACAACATGTGTGGAATTCTCTATTTTCAAACTCGAGACATACTCATCTTCCGCTAGGTTCGTGCAAGTCAGCGGGATCGTATCCGCACAGATCTACGTATCCAGCGATGCTCCTAGGTGTATGTCACTATTCTTTTCTTTTCCAGGCAACATAATCGTCGCACTCATCTCCGCGCGCAGATCAACGCGGCAACAAGACCCTCATCATTATCTGCTGCGTCAACATATTTATTCTGTACCCAGCTACGAAAGTATATTACATCTGGCGCAACCGACAACGAGCTAAGGTTTGGGATGCGATGACAACAGAGGTGAGTTCATCGTGAACTTTCTAAAGAGCTAGGGCTCTGGCGCTAAAGACTTGTTAAATGATAGGAGCGTGCCCACTATTTGAGCACGACCAAGGATGTTGGAAACAGAAGACTCGATTTCCGTTTTGCGCATTGATGACTTGTTCAATTATGTAGATGTGATCAATGCGAGCTTGGGGTGCTAATAGCAAATCCATTGTTGCGTGCCAAGAACTACGTTGGTGAAGGCAGCGTGGAAGTCCCCCCTAGACATTGCCCTTTCCCGAGAAATACGCAGGCCCTCATAACGATAAAAACAAATATGGTCTATCGAATTCGATATGAACATAGCTGCAAGAGCCTGGGACCCGGTTGTACTTCTTGATCGAAACCGAGAATCGTCAGCATGAAACTCTAGTTTTGATTCAATCGTAAACGTGCAATGGTATCATACGTATGGAGTTTGCGTACTGCGGTTAAAGCTCCTGTCGTTGAAGTCCATTCATTGATGGACGAAATGGTGTGGTTATGACCACCTAGGTGACCATGTCCACTTCGGTGAGATGCCAACGATGGGCCACAAACGTTACAGCGACCCAATAGGACCCACATGATGCCAGCGTGCAGTACGCCCAGGTCCAGGCTTCATTGCAAATGGTCCCGTCAGATTTCAGACATGAGAATGAGCCGATCAACACATTCTTGTGTCCTGTATGTGCAAGGCCGCAGGCACTTAATCACATACAATTCCATTGAAAGACTGCTGCTGCTATGAGAGTGCAAGCACGTTTCCAATGAAATTAATTGTTAGTATGTGCTCTTGCGAATCAGCAGCAACATTCGAGTTCCACCCAGTCAGCTTTTCAGCACATCGTTCAGTCGGACGACCGTAAATTCAACTTCAGTGCTAGGTATAAAACCGACAAGGAATCAAATGGTACACTCAGTATTACAACAATAGAATTATCGTCACGTGGAGCTAGTAGGATTGATTTTAGCGATTGAGAAGACAAATGGTAAGGACTTAGAACTCACGCATCTCGGCAACTCGACCAGTGCGTCCCATGTGCCATGCGGCTCAAATCAAGCTCAGGATCTCTGGGTATCACCAATGAAGTCCAAGGAGTATGAAATGCATGTCGGGAACTGGGGGGTACCCAGAAAAGGAGCTGATGATTGGGTCCCATCACCCATCCATCACCATGCAGCAAGAAAGGGGTTGAATAAGAATTATGATGAGGGGTGGGTTCAGGCAGGTCAGCGGGGTTGGGCAAAGCGTGTCTCAGGCTGGATGAGAATAAAATACGGCGATTGTTCCAAGTGTTGATTGACATGTTACGGCTTTCTTGGATGGAAGGTGCGATGCTTCGATGCAGCGAAAATGCGGAGGAATCGGGTTTTTTGGACTCGGAGGATGGCTTCACATTCACATTCACATTCACTGCACTCCACAGCCGTACAGTCTTGTCCTCCGAACCAGACGTGATGCGAGTACCGTCCGGTGAGAACGAGACTGACATAACTGCTCTAGTGTGGCCCGTCAAGGGCTCACCCAATGGCTGCCCCATTACCGCAACCCACAGCCGCACAGTGTTATCGGATGAACTAGACGCGATGCGAGTACCATCTGGTGAGAATGCAACTGACATGACTGCTCCAGTGTTCCCCTCCAAGGGCTCACCCAATGGCTGTCCTGTCGCTGCATCCCACAGCCGCACAGTGTTATCTTCCGAACCAGACGCGATGTGAGTACCATCCGGTGAGA
>MU172286.1:627784-715648 GCA_016695485.1 Suillus hirtellus
GTTATCTTCCGAACCAGACGCGATGTGAGTACCATCCGGTGAGAACGAGACTGACAAAACCGTGTCAGTGTGCCCCTTCAAGGGCTCACCCAATGACTGCCCCATTACCGCATCCCACAGCCGCACAGTCTTATCCGATGAACTTGACGCGATACGAGTACCATCCGGTGAGAACGAGACTGACAAAACCGCGTCAGTGTGCCCCTTCAAAGGCCCACCCAATGGCTGTCTCGTCGCTGCATTCCACAGCCGCACAGTCTTATCCGATGAACTTGACGCGATGCGAGTACCATCCGGTGAGAACGAGACTGACAAAACTGCGTCAGTGTGCCCCTTCAAAGGCCCACCCAATGGCTGTCCCGTCGCTACATTCCACAGCCGTACAGTCTTATCCGATGAACTTGATGCGATGTGAGTACTATCCGGTGAGAACGAGACTGACAAAACCGCGTCAGCGTGCCCCTTCAAGGGCCCACCCAATGGCTGTCCCGTCGCTGCATTCCACAGCCGCACAGTCTTATCCGATGAACTTGACGCGATGCGAGTACCATCCGGTGAAAACGAGACTGACAAAACCCCGCCAGAGTGCCCTCTGATTATGGCCTGAACAACCGACCAGTTCAAATCGCGACCGGATGCCAGACGAAGTGTATTCGGAAACCTAGCTGTAAATTTGGTAGCCATCATAGAGTTGACGGGCGAGAACGGGAGTGCGGATAGATACAGATGGGGTGTGCTGTGCAAAATCATGCCGCCAAACACTTGAATGAATATTTGTACATCCACCATGCTGGACCGCAGATCTTCATATCCAGAATGGCCCTGTATTTATTTATGAGCTGTTAGTCTGACACTGCCTCGTAGGTATGTGCTCACCTTCAACCACTTGGCAACGAGTGCAAGCACAGTAACGGCACCGCTGATTGCATTGAGAAGTCCGAGTGCCTCAATCCAGAACATCAGTCGCTCGTCGTCGAAGAGTGATCTTATCCCCTTTGCGAGCTCATCGTCAAAGTCTGTTGTTTGGACATGTGTGGCCCAATATCGACAGGAATAGGAGAGATGTGGGGAAATGGAGGTTTTGACTCGTTGAGGCAGCTCTGTGTCTTGAGAATTAGGGAGGTACGACGACTCCAAATCACAGATGTTAAAATGAAGGCCATCTTTCCGGGCCATCATCACTCGCAGTGACGCAAATGCAAGGTCACGTTGTTGCGCCTTCGTTCTCTGGACGAAGAAGTCTCCGCTGGATGATTTGTCCGTGAGAAATTCTTGAAAGGTCGCATGAAGGGGTCGAATGGGGGTATATGAGTCAGTGGTGCCGCTGAGGAGGGATCCCATGCTCTTTATCACTACTTCGATTTCGTAATGGTCGCGCTCATCTGGGAAATGGTATCGCATAGCTTGCAGTGAATCTAGAGGGAGGGGTTCGGCTGTGGCAAATATTTGTCCCATCACGGAACGAAATCTCGCTATTACTTGCTGGTACTGGAATTTTGTATACCTATGCCTTGGGGTAATTTTTTCTAAAATGAGCTGATACATATCATACAACAAGTTTTTCCGCTCCCCAGAATTGTGGCTCACGATATCATTGAAGCATGCCATGGGGGATCGGTCGAAATAGGATCCCTTGATGTATCTGCACGCGAGACGTGCCCACTCGAAGAGTCCGTCAGATTTCGCAGCCAGGACTGCAAGATATCTGTCCTGAAATTCTGATAGGTTTTTCAGCTCCTCAGATACATAAGCATGAATGTCGCGTTTCACGACTGCTGATGGAATATCGTCCATGGACAACCGCAGAATATGATCAGCACCTTCAAACTCCTTCTCGATATCAGGAAGTGGGCGAGAGGTGACGAGAATCCGAACGTTCGAAGGGAGTTCGGTGATTTGGGGAAGCCCCTCGTCCCGAAGTCTACCAGAAAGTATGCGGAGGAGGTGACGCCGTGTCTCCACTCCGCCACTCTCATCCAGTGCTTCGATCACGATCAGGACGGGCCCTATACTCGACGCAGAGAACTTCTTTAGTGGTTCCATGAGGAGCTTGCGCCACTGCTGGATAATATCCGTCGTATTCTTGAGTGAGTTTGCATTCTTGACTACGTCCAATAATGCTCGTTTCATTCCCGGATCACGATCAGCAAGATCGCGCGCGATGGTAGAGAAAATCTTTTCGTGACGACGGTCTGCTTCTCCACGCCGATCGAAACAAAAACATGAACCAAGGCCTCCTGTTTCCTCGAACCAGTTGGCAATCGTGTGTGCGATGGCTGATTTGCCCTTGCCTGCAGGGCCGGATAGCCACATTACACGCGGAACAGAATCTCCGCTGCTGTTGATCCATTCGGTGATTTGGGAGAGAATATCCATGCGAGTATCTGGCAGACATTGTTTCGCAGTATCTAGTCCCGCACCCGCAGCATAAGTCATGCCGCCAAGATCGAGTGTTTCACCTTCAAGGGCTATGAGTAGATCTAAAGTGAGAAACGTGCATGAATCCTCACCCGCAAACTGGACAAATATAGCTACGTCCCGATGAGCTTGATCCCGAAATTGTTGCATAAGTCCATCCAAGGCGTTGCTGTACCGTGCAATGATATCATCCGTTTCCGCAACGATGTTTTTACCGACCCTCTTCCCTATTATCATAGTAAGCATAAGATTCGTGTGCGAATGCAATAGCCCGACGACTCACAGAAGCTTTTCGCCTCCGAGTAATCCCTGATGAAACGGGCACACTCAAGAGTCTGCTGAGCAATCTTTCCAATGATATCAGGCGTCGATTCAACCTTGGAAAGAT
This sequence comes from Suillus hirtellus, assembly GCA_016695485.1. Lineage (NCBI taxonomy): Eukaryota > Fungi > Basidiomycota > Agaricomycetes > Boletales > Suillaceae > Suillus > Suillus hirtellus. The sequence continues at coordinate 630,591 of MU172286.1, forward strand.
TGTCGTCTTGGGTAAGGAAGTCATAAACTTCATTTAACTTCTGGAGAAGGTGATGCACTGGTTGGTCGTAATCCGCTTCAGTAAAAACAACCTGCAAGGAGCCATGACTTCTGAGCGGGAGACAAACCTGAGGGAAACATAGAACGTACCTTGGCTGCAGCAGAAAGTATGTGCAACGCCATCTTTGTATGTGGATGCAGCTATAATTTGATTAGTTCGCTACGAATCAAGGAGAAGTGATCCCATACCTCTGCGATCTTCTCCATGCCAGTGTCAACATTTTTCAAGGGTTCGAGGTGATTGGTCTGGAAACCATCTGCAGCAACAAGACCTGCTGGGACATTCAAGTTGTTACCGGCGGATGTTGGCCCAGGGTCTTCTGAATCACTCATCACGAGTGGTCGATTACTATGAGTGAAGTGGGGTGCAAGTAGGTGGGAGAAAGGAGAAGACCTCTGAGGCTCTGGCATGAGCCGAATACACTTGACCAAAGCATGGACAACACGTTGACAAGCGCTAATCATGATTATTAGCCATATTCCCATTACCGAAGGAATCACAAAGCCTTGAAGCTTGAAGGGGCATGGCCATAAATCCAGACGAACCTATCGCAGAACTGACGGATGTTGATCAAAATGAAGGAATTAGCATCATGATAGAACACAATTGATTCATGAGCACTGTGCACGAGGTAAATACATACAGGCAACAGCGACTACAAGAATCTGATGTTCGGCTCATGTTAAACAGTTCAGAGCGGGTAACAAGTTGCAAACTTGCAAGTAGTACTAATAAGTCGGGATATCTGGCGAAATTTACGATTAGCTAATGTAAATTCTGTAAAAGGGATTCGTTGGAAAAAAAAGGGAATCCCACGTCACGTGACATACGGCTGGAATTTCGCATTGTCCTGCCGCATGCATACCCTTGCGCGATTTTTCGTCCTAGGACGAAAAATTACGGCACGTGCATCGAAAGTCCGAAGTACATACTGTAGAACATTAAATTACTAGTAATAGAAAATTGCAAGCATTAAAGTATCGATGCAAATCATGCACAGACCAAGCAGACTCCTCAAGTTCAGTATCAATTATTCCGCGCAGGCATAAGTCCATCAAAAAACTGCAAACATTTAATTCTTATTTAATTGTTGAGTTACCAGCTAGCCTATCAAAACATTTATTGAAAAAAAAAAAAAACTAATCAAAGGTTTTCCGTAAGTGGGATGTACATGATCCGAAAGCCAGCTCAAGAAAATGATTTAGTCGATACATGCGTAGCTACAATTTCCCAGATCTTGCATTATGATAATTCTACTGAAATAACAAACAACCTTTCAAAAAATGGCCATGCCTCATAATCGTCATTATTCGTGGACTGCTGAATCTCTTTATTCCGCAAATTTGAGAAGTCGTTGATGTCCCGACCGCTACTCAGCACGAGGACTTCCATTGTGTTGGTGAGCTGTTGCGCTGCAGCCGTATGTGAAGGAGAGTCGATGAAGACGTATCCCCGAGACAGATAAGCGCAGCAATTACGACAAAGACAATGTGATACATACAGTCTTGTTGTCCTTCCAAAAATGCTGAAGCGTCTCTACGATTTTGGTTTACATACGAGGCTCATCCAACAAGTCGCAGGAATTCGTGTCGCATTGTTCTATTCCTGCATGGCATAAGCGTCATCGTCATCGTCTTGTTTGAGCAAGGATTGGAGAATTGATACGTACGTATGAGATGGCCTTTGCAAACAAAATACCCAAATTTGTAGCACTTGTCTAAAGAATAGCATTTCCGCGAGACAAGTTCTACATGATACGACGGTGAATTCGATGAATCGTATTGAAGTCCCTCAAATACGGTATCGACACTGAGGTCATGCGATATGACATCCGAGAATTTGAGTAGGATGTAGACGTCTGATGAAGATTTGTGTTTGAGAGGGGTGGTAGCACCCATGATACGTCCTGTCAACTGACCGATGTGCACAGGGACCTCTTTGAAAGACAGGTGAGTTCACCTGAATATAGCTGCTGTTCCATATCTTACAAATATGCTGGGAGAGTTGATTACATTGAGTTAAAAAAACAGACCGGACGAGACGTGCAGAGTGGGGAGGGACCTCGTCGAATGTGTGCCACAGCCATCGATGTAGCCATTACGTATAGGAAGATGGACATAGCACCGCTTGATCTACACAGCAATAAGCTGTGAAGCGAACACGAGGATGACACATGGAATACACCTTGAAAGATGCCATTGCTTGAACGAATAGGTGCCCGACTTCTTCAACTCCCAACCAGACGCCCTCTGATCGCTGGTGATTGAGCACTGGGTTCGTCTAGACAGTGCTTCTCGTGAGTAATAGTCTTGGCTCTTCAACTGACAGCATGCTTACCACCAACTTCGGGAGATCTCTTGCATATTGTGATTTCACAAATAACGACGCAGTACCTCCTCCACAGACAGTCCCGAAATTAGAGTTCTGGAGGAGGAGTGGATCCTGCAGTAAGTGGGCTATTTTGTTAGCAATGGGTGCTCTAAATCAAGGTGAAGAAGACAGGTTCCTTAACTCACCAGCAATTACTGCTGTTGCCAGATAACTTGACCTGATTCCAATATCCTGCCTCTCTCGCATATATAGTCCCCAATCAACCGAGCGCCAACCAATCATGTCTTCCTGCACCAGTGAGGTGCCCGCGATCACGCCACGTCAGACGTTGCAAGGTCATACCGATTGGGTGAATGGTGTTGTACATCTGCATGCGAAACGACAGGTCATCACATGTTCCGGAGACCGCTCACTCCGACTATGGGACCTAGAGAACAGCACACAGATAGGAGAGGACTGGCGAGATGAGGAGGATAAGGCGAAAGTGCGGTCCATGGCATTGTCTCCAAATGGCAAGACGATTGCCAGTGGATGCTATGACAAGAAAGTAAGGCTATGGAACATCGAGACGAGGAAGGTTATTGCCAAATGGTTAGGGCACACCGATCTTGTGTATGCATTGTGCTGGAGTGGAGATGGTAAACGAGTGCTGAGCGGGTCCTGGGACGGGACGGCAAGAGTCTGGGATGTCGAGAGCGGCGAAACTGTCCTAATGATCAAAACCGGGCACCAGTGGGTGAACGCGGTGATATACTCGCCCCATGCAACGAGAATTGCAACGGGCGGACTCGACGAGGATGCGGTCAAAATCTGGGATGCCAAGACAGGCGACCTGCATAACACGCTCAAACACGATTATCAGGTTTTGAGTTTGGCATGGACATTGGACGGGAAGAGACTTATCTCCGGTTCACATGGCTCGATTAGGATATTCGACACAGCCACCTGGCAGGTGGCCGCGGTCCTTGACGGTCACCAATACTGGGTCTACTCCATCTCCTTGTCCATCAACGATCGTTTCTTTGCAAGTGCATCCGATGATAAGACAGCACGTCTGTGGAATCTTGACACCAACCTCCCAATCGGTCTGCCCCTCCAGCACGAAGATGAAGTAGACTGTGCAGCCCTTTCAACTGATGGGAAGCTGCTAGTCACTGGTTGCGAAAACACAAACGCGTACACATGGGATATTCAAGTCATCCTCAAAGAAGCTGGCCTTGAAGACCTCCTCCCACCTTTATCCGATGTAAAGCTCATGGTTATTCGGTGAAAATTGCGCTTATATCCCCCTTGCAGGTGGCAGCTCAAGAGCCATTCATGGATGTACGTGCTACACAGGCCATGGATGATGAACTTTCACCAGACTTTTTCAATGATGTGACACATGGCGCTAATGTGCGTCATCAGCGTTTTTAATCGGTTCATGTTCTGACCTCTTGATCTCAGTCCTCTGGAACGTACGGTAACTATCACCGTTCATCTTCCCGCCGTCCTCGCCCTATCGCACCCTCTTTTGGGAGTGCGAGTGTACTCTTCGGTCACCTTTTGTCGCCTTTCCGCCGCTCTCACTCCAACACCGATAGATCAACTGAACTCCAGCAACGCCCAAGGCGGTCCATATTCTCTCGTGGTCCTCGTGTCGTCGAAGTGGCTGCAGTAAAGGACAGAGAGGTATGTATTTCTTCGCCTGCATTTCCTATCATCGTGATTTAGTAATTTTGGTCCAGGTTATATTTACTGCTCCGCCACCGCCAGAAAAAAAGCAGCAGGAAACCCAACCACAAGCATCCGCATCACAGCCTGCTCCAAGCACTAATCCTACTACACCACCAAAATATAAGCATTCACTACCCGTCCGATTATTGGCTCGTCTCGCCCTTCTTCTTTTTTGTTGCGCATCACCTCAGCACGCTAATGAAAATGCACAACCAACGCAGCAGCAGCAAGGCCAAGGCAAGCTCCAGGCGTCACCATCACAGACTCAGCCTACTGCCCCCTCGGAGTCCGTGCTACTTGTTGCTCTTGATAGTACTCATCCTGCCGCGCCAGTCGTAGCAAGCGTGTAGCTATGACCCCTTCCATTATGGACTCGTTCATTCTTTTTTCTGCCGTGCATTGACACTGCAGCATATGGACAGTTATCTCATTTTTTCATCTTCTGGTTCACCCGTCATTTGTGTTATCTTATTGTTCACGCCGAGGATGTATGTATTTGATCTTCACGACCTCCTCAATTCCAGATTGCTTTCAATGCTATACCGTGAAGCCTCCATTTCAATCTCAAGCAGTTGCCAGATGTATGCAAATCCTGGTGCTGCATATCTCGTGCACCAGTTATCCTGTCCGCATCTAATCCTTGGGTACCCCATGGTAAGTATTCACAGTATTCCATCTCGAACTGAATTGTTCCTTCCCCTAATTGCACATGCATACCCCAAGCGAATTTCCTGCAATTCACGCATGCTGCCCAGTCAGTCTCAACATGCTATGCTGATCTCATAGCAATTTCCCGTTATATATGATGATATATCAGAACCGGTTCGAGTATACTCTACGGGAGGAGTCTAGACTGGTCCAAAGCTTGAGTTCGCTCATCCATAGATATCCACAATACCTTCCACCGCTCCCACTCTGATACCGATGGATGGGGCAACCGAAATTCCGAAGACGGACCGTCTTTACTCATAGTCCTCGTATTGTCGGGCTTGCTACGGTACAATACAGATAGGTGTGTGCTCCTTCACTGTCGTGGTGGTTTAATGGTTTTGTTCCAGTTAATGTTTGTTGCACTATGGTCAGCGAACGCAACAACAATGGCAAAGCAGGCCCCGTCGTTGCAATCTCAGCCTAGCGCCACCTCGATGTCCACCACACCTCATGGTAGAGCATCCGAGCAGTCACCACCCGTCGCATTGGTCTTGTGCTTGTTCTTTACCGTGCATCTCCCTCGCATGAGGTGACTCGTAGAGTTTCTTTCATGCTTACACTTACTCGGATAGTTTGTTCCTCATCATGGGACTCTTGTAGTGCATTGGACTTCGCAATGCTGACTATTGTGAGCGAAGGACAGTTCGATCGCTCGTGTTCTTATGTTCTTTTTCCTTTAGATTAGACAGGAGTTTCTGCTATAATGACCTCAAGCATCTCAACCGGATCAGAGAATGGCATCACAATCACTGGCATGAAACAGGCTGTCTGCGTTTTACGCGACTTCACTATCAATGTCTGTTAAGCGCCATCCCGTAGGTTTGTATGTCTTTAGATACATCTGGAGGGCAGACACTTGATTTTGCTCATTTCTTCCGGCGTTCAATACCCCAAGTATTCAGCGTTGCGGCCATCACCATGCATTTAGGCCGTTACTCTCCGCCAAGATAGACGCTTTTCGTGTGTTCAATCTGGTGGTCATCTCAGGTTTCTACAAGTCCGAAACATATTTCAACACCTTCATCAGGTGATTTCTCACGAACACGTTCCTCCCCCTCATCCTCTTCTCTGTTCCTCGTTTCCCCGTCTAGGAGAAAGCAGCTACACATATACCTGTCAGACCATAGTGGATGACATAGTACTAGGGCATGCGCCTTCCACAGGTCAGCCATAGTACCTGTGGTGGTTGTCCTCGACGGTGATTAGAATGGTGACGGTCAATCAATAGAAGCCGGCGTTGCTCCAAATCAACCAGACATGCTCGCAGTGCGAGGGCAGGATGAATGAATGATTTCGGATCCATGTAATTCGTTCTGGGAGAAGATTGCCGTGACGACAAGTAGTGGTAGGCAAAAATTAATTTGTGGCTGAAATAAAGCATGTGCTGCCTCCGCTCCATGGGGAATAAATGAAGTATCAGCGCAAAAAAGAAAAACAGCTGAAATCCCGGTCTAGAAGCGAGAAAGCGAAGGCAGTATATTATACACTGGATGTCCGCATTACCTCCGGGAGGCATGCCAACACGAAAAGATGTGTAGTAGACGGTTTGACAATCAAAAAAACTCGCCAGCGACCATCAAGACGTTGTACAAGACACTCAGCAAGAAGGCCCCAAGAAGAGTAGCAGAGCGTGCGGTGCATCGAAGTTCATATGTACAGATGGACGGCCCAATGGTGGTTATCACCACGACATTTAGATCCACTTGGGTGAGACGCCCACGATGGGCCACAAATGTTACAGCGACGCAATGGGACCTGCTCATCTCCCGAGGTACCCCATGAGAGCACAGAGAGCTGCCATGCAAACGATATAGTTCGGAGATCCTAACACGTATGACTGGGCATTTCCACGAGGCTTAATCAATAGTAGACTTAAAAGCCTCATGTACGTCTCTATAAAATGGTTAAAAAACTGTGCACTGCGAGATGGAATAGTTGCAAACACACTGCTGATCAGTCTTTTGGTAACTTCAAAGCCTCCTTTGCAGCTTTCTTGCGGCCGCCCATAAGTAATGTCACATAGTCCGCACCCCCGAGAACACGTTCTCCCGTGACCTTGCTTGATGACGGTTTTGACTTTGACTTTGACTTGAGATCTGCGCGTCTCCTTGCGGCTTGTACGTGCGATGATACTACAGGTGGATTCGATGTATTAGCAACGCTGAGAGACCCGGATGAAGGGTGTGACGCAGATGATGCAGTCGTCTTCTTTTTCTAAGAAGACTTCATTATTACTAGAAGATAGGAATAAAAATTGATTGTCGACGACTCACGATGCGTTTGTGCAGCTTTGCGTTCCGCCCCATCTTGATGGTCTGGAGGAGACAGCGCTCAGTGGCAGTGCTCGCACAATTTTGGCAAGATCTTAGCACCTAAGCTGCTAAGCACCAAGCAGGCACCTCTCGTTCGTTTCTCGGTCTTTCTTGGTTGCACATTTTACTTTCCACTCCACCAGTGGACGCAGGTAGCACCAACCCGCGAGCGATCAAGGTTTCTTGAACAGAACAATTGTCTCTTATCCAATGGGTCTGTATTAATTACGCATTGGGCATGATGTGTTTGGTTTTTGAATTTGACTATGTGAGGCTCATATCAAATTATCTCTCACAATTTCCTCACTCACCGCCGGGCAGGCTGGACCTGCATACAACACGCACCAAATATTGGTGTTATCTGCTTTACCTGCTCAAAAAAAGACAACAATGAATGTTACCGGCGCCTAGGCCTTCGTCTCAATACCCTTCGCTGTGGTCAACAATTGTATATCGTCCAATAATTACAAGGAGCCTCGTTGGACGTATTGTTCAGCTTTCTGTGTGCTCTTAATATTCCTACTGCTGATCCTCTTCTCCCTCTCGCAACATTTATCGATTCTTTAATGGTGAATTTTGTGTAATTTTCATAAGAGACTGAAAAAGTTTTACACGTCGTCTACCACAGACATACATAAATGAACGTAGATCTTGCTAACTTGTGACCTCCAAGCTGAACTCTCTGACATGAACCCTGCAGTCTTGACTTCGTCAAAGATGTAGGCACAGGTATCAGCGTGAACAAGGGCAACTCTGTCGCATTTTCCAGGGAGTTGATTGGTTTCTAACCTCCTTGCAGACTCGCCTGTGAACGCTGACCTGTAGGAATCAGAACGAAGTTCAAGCCAACGGGAACCCATTAATGCGAGTCGTCTTGCTAGCCTGACAGACTATGTAAAGAAGCCATGGGAGAGGCATCCTCTGTATGCCATGATGCCAGCGTGCAGCACGCCCAAGTCCCTGCACTGCAAATGGTCCCGTCAGATTTCAGACGTGAAATGAGTCGATTAGCACGTCCTTGTGTCTCTGTACCTGCGAGGTCGTAGCCACTCAATCACTCACATACACTTTGATCGAAAGGTTGCGGCTGGCATGTGATGACATCTCAGAACAGGAACATCGCTTCCCAACGTCAACATCTACATGAATTTCTGAGGGCACAAACATGCCTGATAAAACTAGTCGAATTGAGAACGACGTCTAGAGTTTCGGCCAATCTGCTTTTCAGCGCATCGTTCAGTTGGACAACCGTGAATTGAGGCTCGGTGCTAGGTATAAAATTGACAAAAAACCAAATGGTACCTCGGTGTCACAACAATAGAATTATTGTCAGGTGGAGCTAGTAGGATTGATGTTAGCAACTGAGAAGACGGATGGTAAGGACTAAGAACTCACGCATCTCGGCAACTCGACCAATGCGTCCCATGTGCCATGCGGCTCAAATCAAGCTCGGGATGTCCTCTGGGTATCACCAATGAAGTCCAAGGAGTGTAAAATGCATGTCGGGAAGCTGGAGGTACCCAGAAAAGGAGCCGATGCTTGGGTCCCATCACCCATCCATCAGCCTGCAGCAAGAAAGGGGTTGAATTAGAATCATGATAAGAGGCAGGTTTGAGCAAGTCAGCGGGGTTGGGCAGAGCGTGTTCCTGGATGAGAAGGAAATGAGGCGACCGTTCCAAGTGTTGGTTGGCATGATACCGCTTTCTTGGGCTGAAGATGCGATGCTTTGGCGCAGCGGAGACGCGGAGGAACCTGGCTCACTTGACCCGGGAGATGGCTGTCCCATCACTGTATCCCACAGCCGCACAGTGCTATCTTCCGAACCAGACGCGATGCGAGTACCATCCGGCGAGAACGAGACTGGCACAACTGCTCCAGTGTGCCCCACCAAGGGCTCACCCAATGGCCGTCCCGTCCCTGCATCCCACATCCGCACAGTGTTATCTTCCGAACCAGACGCGATGCGAGTACCATTCGGCGAGAACGAGACTGACCAAACTCCTCCAGTGTGCCCCCTCAAGGGCTCACCCAATGGCTGTCCCGTCCCTGCATCCCACATCCGCACAGTGTTATCGTACGAACCAGATGCGATGCGAGTACCATCCGGCGAGAACGAGACTGACAAAACTGCTCCAGTGTGCCCCTCCAAGGGCTCACCCAGTGGCCGTCCTGTCCCTGCATCCCACAGCCGCACAGTCTTATCGTATGAACCAGACGTGATGCGAGTACCATCCGGCGAGAATGAGACTGACAAAACTCCTTCAATGTGCCCCTCCAAGGGCTCACCCAATGGCTGTCCCGTCCCTGCATCCCACAGCCGCACAGTTTTATCGTACGAACCAGACACGATGCGAGTACCATCCGGCGAGAACGAGACTGACAAAACTCCTCCAGTGTGCCCCCTCAAGGGCTCACCCAGTGGCTGTCCCGTCGCTGCATCCCACAGCCGCACAGTTTTATCTTCTGAACCAGACGCGATGCGAGTACCATCCGGTGAGAACGAGACTGAAAAAACCGGTGCAGTGTGCCCATTGATTACGGCCTGAACAACCGTCCAGTTCAAATCACGGTCAGATACCAGACGAAGGTTGTTTGGAAATCTTCTCGTAAATTTGGTAGCCATGATGGAATTGACGGGCGAGAATGGGAGCGCTGATACATACAGATGTGGCGTGCTGTGCAAAATCATGCCGCCAAACACTTGAATGAACCTCTGTACATCCATCGTGCTGGACCGCAGTTCTCCGTACCCAGAATGGCCCTATATTCATGTATGAGCTGTTCGTCCGATACTGCCTCGTAGGTATGTGCTTACCTTCAGCCACTTGGCAACGAGTGCAAGCACAGTAACGGCACCGCTGATTGCATTGAGAAGTCCGAGTGATTCAATCCAGAATATCAGTCGCTCGTCGTCGAAGAGTGATTTTATTTCCTTTGCGAGCTTATCGTCAAAGTCTGTTATTTGAACATGCGTGGCCCAATATCGACAGGAATAGGAGAGATGTGGGGGAATGGATGTTTTAACTCGCTGAGGCAGTTCTGTGTCCTGGGAATTAGGGAGGTACGACGATTTCAAATCACAAATGTTGAAGCGAAGGCCATCTTTTCGGGCCATCATCACTCGCAGTGACGCAAATGCAAGGTCGCGTTGCTGCGCCTTCGTTCTCTGGACGAAGAAGTCTCCGCTGGATGATTTGTCCATGAGAAATTCTTGAAAGGTCGCATGAAGGGGTCGGACGGGGGTATGCGAGTCGGTAGTGCCGCTGAGGAGGGATCCCATGCGCTTTACCACTACGTCTACTTCGTAAAGGTCGTGGTCCTCCGGGAAATGCTGCCGCATAGCATTCAGTGAAGCTAAAGGGAGGAGTTCGGCTGTGGCAAGTATTTGTCCCATCACAGAACGAAACTTCGCTACTGCTTGCTCGTAATGAGCCGTTGTGTACTTATCCTTTGGCATGATTTCTGTTAAGATAAGTCGATACATATCATACAACAAATTTTTACGCTCCCCAGGATTGCGATTCACGACAGCATTGAAACAGTCCGTTGGGGATAAGCCGGGAAGGTCTTCCGTAATGTATTCGCATGCAAGACGTGCCCACTCGAAAAGTCCATCAGCTTTCGCAGCGAGGTCTGCAAACTCTTGGCGCCCAAAATGCGGCAGACCTTTTAGCTTGTCAGATACAAAAGCATGGATGTCGGACTCCGCTACTTCTGCTGGAATCTTGTCCATGGACAAGGGTAGAATATGATTAACACCTTCAAACTCCTTTTCGATGTCATGAAGGGGGCGAGAGGTGACGAGAATACAAAAGTTGGAAGGGAGTTCATTGATTTGGGGAAGCCTTTTGTCTTGAAGTCTACCGAAAAGTATGCGGAGGAGGTTACGCCGTGTCTCCACTCCACCACTCTCATCTAGTGCTTCGATCACTATCAAGACGGGCCCCACACTTGACGCAGAGAGCTTCTTTAGCGGTTCCATGAGAAGCTTGCGCCACTGCTGGATAATATCCGTCGTATTCTTGAGTGAGTTTGCAAAATTGACTACGTCCGCTAACGCTCGTTTCATTCCCGGATCACGATCAGCAAGATCGCGCGCGATGGTAGAGAAAATCTTTTCGTGACGACGGTCTGCTTCTCTATGCCGATCGAAACAAAAACATGAACCAAGGCCTCCTGTTTCCTCGAACCAGTTGGCAATCGTGTGCGCGATGGCTGATTTGCCCTTCCCTGCAGGGCCGGATAGCCACATTACACGCGGAACAGAATCTCCGCTGCTATTGATCCGCTCGGTGATTTGGGAGAGAATCTCCATGCGAGTACCTGACAGACATTGTTTCGCAGTATCTAGTCCCGCACCCGCAGCATAAGTCATGCCGCCAAGATCGAGTGTTTCACCTTTAAGGGTATGAGTGGATCTAAAGTGGGAAACATACATGAATCCTCACCCGCAAACTGGACAAATATAGCTACGTCCCGATGAGCTTGATCCCGGGATTGTTGCATAAGTTCATCTAGGGCGTTGTTGTACCGTGCGATGATATCATCCGTTTCTGCAACGATGTTTTTACCAACTCTCTTCCCTATTATCATAGTGAGCATCAGATTCATGTGCGAATGCAACAATTCGGCGACTCACAGAGGCTCTTCGTCTTCGAGTAATCCCTGATGAAACGGGCACACTCAAGAGTCTGCTGAGTGATCTTTCCGATGACATCATGCAGCGATTCAACCTTGGAAAGATTGTCATCTTGGGTAACGAAGCTATAAACTTCATCTAATTTCTGTAGAAGGCGATGCACTGATTCGTTGCGTTCGGCTTGAGCAAGAACAATCTGCAAGGAACCATAACTTCTGAGCGGGAGACAGATCTCCGGGAAACATAGGACGTACTTTAGCTGCAGCAGAAAGTATGCCCAACGCCATCTTTGCATATGGATGTACCTATAACCTGATTAGTTCGCTACCAACTAAGGAGGGCAGCCCATACATTTGCAATCTTTTCAATGACAGTGTCAAAAATTTTCAGGGGTTGGAGGTAATTAGTCTGGAAATCATCTGCAGCAGTGAGACCTGCTTGGGCATTGTTGGCGGCGGATGTCACAGATTGCGCAGGTCCCCCGAGTGTTTGTATGTGTTCTGAAGCCTCGTGGGCACCCTGAAGTTCAGCGTCAACTGATTTGGAATCAACGCCTTCCTCTACGCCAGAGGGGATGTCGAGCTGCACGACCAACAAAATTTAGAGACAAAAACCATAGATTGTGGTTCGAGTACCTTCGAAGCAGGTTCTCCGGATGTGCCTTGGTTGACCCTGATATTCTGATTCGACGAAGCATCTTGAAGTTCGACATTTTGGATCGCAGGAGTACGCTTACGGGAACACTTGAAGCGTTTCTGCACGATTTCAGCCTCATTCAGAATCAGGAAATCCAGTAGTCTACTTACGGAAAGTTTCTTGGTGACGCCTTTCGCAAATTTCCGCACAGCCTGCTTAACTTGACTACGGGGTTGGTTCTGGACGAAGAAAGTGACAAAAGTAGCGATGAATTTCATGAGCGCTAATCCACAGTGCGCAAGCCTTTGAGACTACATACCGAGCAGGTTTCTGGAGGAGGATCTGGCCTATGATCTCCTGAGTCACACATCACGAATGGTTGATTACTGTGAACGAAGGGGTGCAAGAAGTAGGTGGGACAAAGGAGAGACCTCTAGCATGAGCCGAATACCTTTGACCAAAGCGTGGACAACACGTTGACTAAATTCTTGAAGCGCTTAGGCTCATCGCCGAAGGAATAAGGAAGCATGAAGCTTTGAAGGGGCAATGCCATAGATCTAGCCAAACCCATCACAGAAACGATGGATGTTGGTCGAAATGCATATGAACAATGATAGTGCACGATTGATTCACGAGCGTGCTACACAAGGTAAGTACATATACAGGTGATCAAGTTTCTTGCTCCACATTCAGAATTTTCAGAGCAGGTGAGTAGTACTACTCACTGACATCAATTATTAGAGTCTCTTGTCATAGGTACCGTCATGACCGGTGACCACCAACTACGGCAGTCATAGTTCAAATTGCATGACTCTGCTTAGTAAGCATTCATAGCGCTCACGTGAAACCAAGAACCAAGCGTTCCAGAATATAGTGGAATGTCCGACCCACTGTCTTGTCCCAGCTCTAATCCAGCATACCCTGAACAAACAATTCGATGGCCGGCCTGTACGGCGTGTACAAATTTGTTCAGACTTCAGGTAATAGCTGATATGATATGACAGAGTCCGAAAACGCCAGAGATCAAATTCACAGTCACGATGCACAACCGCCAGTTGGGATTAATATCCTTGCTTAGGTCGCGTAGACTTGTACCTAGACCGGCCAGAACTTTTATATTCGCAAGTGATCGGCAGCGTTGGGTAATCATCTTTTGAACACCAGTGAACAGCACTGAGTACCCTCTGACCAGACTTTGCATATCCGCACGACCTTATGGCTCCGGGTGTTCTGCACTGACTCCGTGGTTTCGATGATGGGAGCTCCAGTAAGGTGCCAATGCAACTCATCAATGACCACTGGTAATGAGCAACTCGAGAGTCGATTGCTAGTGTGCCAACTCTGATTTCATTGTGGAGGTGAGCTTGAAAGTTTTGTAATCGGAATGGTGACTCTGTGCCCTCTTACAGCAGTGGGAGCGTCGTTTTATGTTGATTAGTTTCGGCGCGCGACGAAATTTCACGCCGAATGCTGGTGCGCAATACATCTGGCTAAACACATCAATTACAATTATGCGGCAGCAAGTGGGATTAGTATTGCCGTCCATTGGAGGTACGGTGTGTAGTACATACGTACATCCGTCTTGACAGCCGTTCTCCCCCCTAGCAGGATCCGTCCATAGTTATCGACAGCCGTTGGTACTGGTTGCAGTGTTGTTTGAACGCTGACTCCGTTACCATATCTTCTGGAATCCAAGGACAACACTCCTTATTATTGGTTTTACCCGAGTGCGCGTGCCGCTCGATTTAGACCCGTGTGATCATCACAGTTGACACACGATCATACCGGAAGCTTGATTATCATCATCGAAAAAGCACATGGTCTCAAGAGTTCACCAGTGCAGTGGAGATTCAGCGGAGATAAGTACATTGATGCCTTGTCCGGTACAATGGTCTTCGGGGTACTCGTTTCACTTGCCGTCACTCTCACAACTCAAACCACTTGCTGTTTGTCCCATCCGGATCCTCCCAGCATCACGCCTTCGTGATTGCTATCATTATCTGTTTGCTGTATGGTTAGATCGACAGCGCTTGGCTGGAGATTGATCACACGCAAGCCAATTTTGTGCCTCCCGAAACGGCAATGATCCAACATTGGCCTGGACAATCGGCTCCGATGTACTCCTTCCAAAATCCATCACTGTCTTCGCGGTCGATATGTAGATGATATTTGTAAACCGTTATACCGGTTGAGTTCAGGTTTCTCCTGTGCTCTTAGCTTGAATGTCGCAATTGTATGCTGGGATTAACTGGGTTGTTATGCCATCGCACATTGCAACTGAGTACATGCGGTAACAGATCGTGGTCCGTGTGGTACAGGGTAACAAAATACTTGTGCAGTTGATGTTGATATTTCTCAACTGCACTTAGGGCTTCGAAACCTGCATGACAATAACCAATCTAACATCAAGCAGTTGGGAGGACATATGTAGATTGGGGTCGAGACCCAAGTCCACTCTGCATGTCCAATTAGACAAACCATCGCCGAGATGTGACACTCACTCACCTCTTCATAAATTTTCTCTATCCATTCCATGTTTGCAATGGAATCCTCGGGGCTCACCCAGGTTTGTGGTGTTCGGCCCTTAACCTTGTCTACGAAAGCTTCCAGCTGGTACCTGTAGGTGGACCACCACTCCTCTCCTTTACCACCCTCGAACGTGTATACTCTCTCGGTCCTTGGGACGTCGCCGTCAGGTCTCACAGTGATAGAATGGTAGATCACAGGCATCACGAAGTTGAACACATCGATAGAGCCACGTTCACAAACTGCGTGGACAGAGAGCTCTGGCCAGCGAGGAATAAAGCCCCATCGAGGAGGGATGGCGAAGTCGCATCTGATAGTGGACCTCACTGGCTCCTCGCCAGGCTTCGAGGAAGCAAAAGTGAGATTGGCGGTGGTGCCTATATCAATACGTGGATCTCTTGGGTACCGTACTGCGGTTGCGGATATCACCGCAGTAGGGTTGCATGATGCGAGATAACGAACACAGCTTAAAGGATAACCTTGTAAGATCATATTAGAAGGGCTCATCGTAGGAGAAAGGGGAAGCTGACATCCGCAATCCATCATCGCACCGCCACCAAGATCGTATTTCAGCCGGATATCATCGTTGCCAATCATACCCTTCGGAAGTGCAAGAGTTGCATTTACCTCCTTGATAGCACCCAGTTCGCCGTTGTCAATGATGGCCCTGACACGTTGAATAGCAGGGTGAAACCTGATATACGTCAAGACAGTGCTTTGTTACGATCAGAAAGATGCTTACCTATAGTGGAATGCCTCAAGAAGAACGAGCCCCTTCTGGTCCGCGAGAGAAAACATGCGCCTCGTTTCTTCGGCGGTATTACCGCTGGGCTTCTCCAGGAGCACATGTTTTCCGGCAGCAAGAGCCTTCATTGTCCATTCGTAATGTAGACCATTAGGCAGCTAACGGACCCTTAGTCACAGAAACTTCGCACGCAACGGTATTCAATTGGCACGCACGGGGTTGTAGACCATGTCTACTGCAGGGTCATCGAGAAGGTCTGTCATGCAGCAGTAAACACAAAGGGTGCCACTCTATCAACATATTGCCTAGCTTACCTTGGTATCCATCTTTCCCTCCATACCACTTCTTGAAACCATGCTTCTTCGCGAAATTCTCAGCACGACTGATGTCCCGCGCTGCAACAGCGTAAAGTTCTACCTCCCGGTGGCTTTTCGCAGGCAGAACAAGAGCATGGGGAGCAATTGCGGCCGCCCCTAGAATACCAATTTTGAGGGGAGGAGAAGCATCGTTATCTTCCACGTTGGGTGTGTGAGGTGGACTAATGAAAGCCTGCGATAAAAACAGTGAGATAGTACGGCTAGTCCTAGTATAGTCTGTACTGGAAATCGACTTACCGCATAAACGCGCTTGAACACACCAAAGATGGAGAACATGATAGGCAAGTGTTGCAATGCAAGGTCACGGTGAGAAGTAAGAACCAAAACTGAGCCCGGTACTGTTTCCGGCGAGTCTGGTCAAGGCTGTGACAGTCTTTCTCAGAATCAAAAATTCACATCTGGTTAGTACCAGTCTTCAAGCTTCAATCGATAACTGATGATT
Source organism: Suillus hirtellus (assembly GCA_016695485.1). NCBI lineage: Eukaryota > Fungi > Basidiomycota > Agaricomycetes > Boletales > Suillaceae > Suillus > Suillus hirtellus. The sequence goes on from MU172286.1 coordinate 647,086, forward strand.
GAAACTTCAGAGCGAAAGCCGACATATAAGAAGGTCGGCAGTACAACCAGATAATGAATCAATTACATAATCATGTTTCGTCACCTTATTTTATAGGGGTTATTGATGGCTGTTTGTAACTGAACTTAATATCAGAACGCTAGCCAGGACTTGCCAAGGCAAGGTCAAGACTGTTGTGCACTTTGGGGCAACTAGTGGAACCCTGTGATGCCCTAGTGACGTGTCCTGTGATGCTCCGAGGTGATAGTATACCCGAAGCTGGAGGAACGAGGGCAATGCGTGGTTTCGGGTGCAGTGCGCACGTCGTGACGCAGATTCAGGCCTACCTTTGAAATCCTTCACCACACCACGACGTAGTACGGACTTAAGCTTCATCTTTCTTAGCTCGCCGTGGCTAGTGACGTGTCCTGTTGATGCTCCAAGTCCACAGTGTCGGTTGTCTTGTACTTATTCTAGCACCCAGTACATCTGTCTCGTATAGTACCTTCGAAGTAATGCACTCCTCCTGTTGAATACTACACTAAGAGTACAGTTATGTTAACTTGTACATCTCTCAACGATTTGATAGTGATGACATCATTGACATTGTTTAAATTCACTGGCAGAGTGCGTCAAGGAGAGAACAGGTGAAAGCACTTGCAACGGAGCAAGAGACATCGAGCTAAGGGCAATAGCTGGGAAACGCCACAAGCTACTAACGAACAACTCATCGTCAGTGTGGGGGTCCCATAAGGTCGTCGATCTGCAATTGATATTTGCCTAGGCCCGTATACCGCACGTTAAGACACATTGATGACGTCGCCGTTTGATTTGCGGTCAGATCTATGCAGCATTGGTCAGATGACGAGGTGACCGAGACTCCATCACTAGCACTTACGCCTATTCGTGAAACCTAATAACTTAACTGCCAAGGCCTCAGGCCTTAAGCAGTAACTGCGAACCGTCTGCGGGATTCTATTGAATAGGATAGCCTGAATGGGTTCATTTGACAAGTGCAGCATAGATCGCGATGCACTGGTGTGGAGAACCCTGTTATTAAGCCCGGTGGTATGGTAAGCATGTCAATATTGGTTAGTGCGTCTGTTGTTCTGATCAGCGGTGGCACCTTGAGCGTCATGACCTTCAGATTCTACAGTACTTGTACGTATCTTGTTACAGGCCAAAGTTCATTGGCAGTAGTGGTAATCGGCAGGCCGCTCCTTGATACCGAAAGATATCAATAGACACGAGGCTGTTTGAGCGCAACCCCCGTACAGGTCTTGAGTGGGAGTGTCTTTGAATTGTGGTCGGTATTACTCTCTGAAGGCCGTAGCGAAAGACCACATACTGATATCACAATTAAGCCGCGAGCCGACGTAGATGTGATCTGAGAGATGATGTCAAGCACCGACAAACGGGAGGCCGTGTGATTTGGGGCCGGGTTGGTGCAAGGTTCGTCCGAGCTTGGACCAGTTCATGGTGGTTTGTGCATCAGGCTCGATCCCTATTGAGGGAGCTTGCACCGAAGCTAACAGTGGAATGCAGTCAGCATCTCCACGGGCCAACACTCCATGACAGTAGCCAATAGCAGGAACCGCATTTAAGATGAATACCCGATGCCGAAGAGTCATCCTGCTCGCATGTGATGACGTTTAATGACGCCTGTCAATGCCGAGTTGTCCGGGTTATTGATATTGAGTTGTTCTGAAGTTGATGGGATAAGTTAAAGTACACAAGATCGTTGCTAATTTTGAAAATATCTCATTTAGCACTAGCGTGTCAAACACGCCGCCTCGAGGACAACAAACAGGCTTACAAATACAGAGTGCCTTTTCTAACGTGGTCAGATCAGAATGAAAAACCATCGAGAACGTCTATTCAAAGACGTTCCGTGCCGTACCCCTTGCAAATCCGTACTCACGATCTAATACTTCTACTAGTGAAAGGAGTGGTAAGGCTAAAACAGCTTTATTAATACAACCAACCATACCCGTCGCATTGCTCACCGTGGGATTTAATGCCCATCAAACTTATCACCCCAATATTAAGCAGAAGCAGATATGTAGCTCATTGTCAACTATCACCGGCCGGATGTTCCTCCGAGACGTCCGCGCACTTGTTCTACTGCGCGATACATGTCTGCTGCCGACGATTGTGGAAGACCAAAAAGCTGCAAGATCTGCGGAATAGCCTTGCGAGTAAGTAATAGCCGTTGGGAGGTCTTGTGTACGTTAGATGCATCAGGCTGTGACGAAGAAGCTGTCGGATCATGAGACGGGTGGCCGTTATTCATGTTTGGAGTGTTTGCTGGTAATGAAGCCGCGGATCGGAGAGGGGGAGCCGTCGGCGAACGCAAACGTTCAATGTTCGATAAGGATGGGACGTAAGAAGTGTAGAGTTGATCAAGTGCCGCGCTTGGCTCTGGCGTGATCAACCCCTGATCTAAAAGGGACGATAGGTATTGCGAAGTTCTATATGCTGTATAGGGTGGTCAGAGTTGTCCATAAGAAGAAACAAAGAAAGGTCATCTCGTCTCAAAAAAAGACTGCACTGACCTCTGTAATGTGACCAAGATCTCCATACACAGAAGAAGAATGGCAAGTTGGGTATGATGGCTATAATCACACATGAATTCAAAAGAAGATCGGAGGTGTGAGTAAATGTCGAAAACACGTTACTCAATAACGTGTCGCGACCGGAAGACTCACGGACAATCATGAAGGGGGCCGTAAGTGGTGCAATTGCCATCCACATCCAAAATCCTCTGCGATGCCGGGGCTCCCGACTGGTTAGAAGCGTGCGGAGGTGTACAATCGAGGGATGCGATGCTTCATTCACACCCGTGGGTGGTAGCGAAGCGTAAATGGATGGTGGATAAATGAGGGGTATCTGTCAGGCAAGGTCAATATACGCTCGGATAGAGCATCTTTCATCTTACTCGCAAGGCCTCCGTCGGACTTTGCTTCTCCGAAAAATTTACCTCGTTTGCTTTTTGTATTACATCTGCATGAGTAATCGATGGCCCTAAAGAAGGGTCAACGCCTTTCAGGGCTAGCTCCTCGAAGTCTATGCGATCGATGATGCGTTCACCAAACTCATAAGTTTGCAACTAGATGACCGAGATATTCTAAAAATGACAATCGGACGCAATATTTCAGGGAAAGAGACTTGCCTTCCAACTGCCTTCAGGTGCCTTTCCAAAACCAGCCCAAAGGTCGGCAGCTTTTGTGGACGCCCATTTCACCGCTCGCTTTATACCAGATTGATCTGGAATTTTAACACTGTTACCTTGAGAGAGGTCAAAGTGGTAGAAAATAAGCATGCGGTTGGGGTTAAAAATTCCGTGTGGCTTCAGGCCATGATCAGGTGGAATATTTGGGCGAGACAGAGGCAAAGCAATGATGCGCATTGTACGCATCGCTTTAGGAAGAGCAGACATGATCCTGAAAGCAAGAATACTCAGAAGTAGTAGTGAGGTCTGGGACAGCAGCAACTAGTACCTCCGAAGGTTGGTAGTGGACCACGTGACATGTGGCAGCGAAGACTGAACGCGACTTGCATCGTGACCAGCACTGTCCACCATGAACTCTCCTGATCCAGATTCTCCGATCTCAACTGATTCATCTGATTCACCCCCACCTGATGACTTCCAGTTCGTAGCTAGTGGCCCGAGCGCCCGCGATTCTCATACATCGTTCCTCCATTCCGCTACGACTCAAATATTGGGAAACATCTCGTCGGTGATGCCTAGTCCTGGATCTAAGCGCCGCCTCCCTGGCGGCTCTTCCTTCGATGGTCCTTCACGGAGAGATCCAAAGACGAGGAGACGAGAGGATGCAATGAGCATGGGGGGAAATTCCCGCAGAATGACTGAAAGCCAAAATCAAAATGCAGGAGGAAGTAACATCGGAATAACTGCGAATAATGCCTGGGGAGCGAAGAGCGAGCACGGGAACAGACGTGATAAGGAAGATCTTATTGATGTTTTAATGGCAGAACAACTGAGAAAAGGTCAGTCAGCCATAATTGCACGTTTGCTGATACTCAATGTGACTATTGTCGTATACTGTTACTTATAGAATTTGGAGATCCGTTCTTGGAGACAGCCATTAAAAGCCTGAGCTGATTGATGCACTACACCATCCAAGTCGTTCTCCCTAGTTGGTGAGGAATAATTCTTGCCTGAAAGTTCCACTGTTAACTGTATTCATTATGTCAGATAGTCGCTCATATTGTTGCCGTTCTCGTATTGGACCAACGGGATTAATGTCTTTTGGGCGCACGAAGTGACATCCCTAAGTTGTTCTCGTTCTTTGATAGCGCGGAGCTTGCATGATTCTCTTCCATATCAGCCCGCGATAACAAATGTAAGATTAACACCCTATGTTGTAAATCTTCCGACCAGGGCAGATTGTATATCGAAATTGCAAGTTTGTAGCATCGGACCGATAATGCAATCTTGAGTATTCAAATTCATGTATGAAGAACCTCATTCCAATAGATCATCCGGTGCTCGTGCCGCCATACAATACGCATTGGTTAACACTCCCTGAAGTGGGGCTAGTACTGCCAGGAACTCTGGCTATACGCCGACGGGCAAACCAGCTCAATTTGCCCTCTTCGATCAATAGAAACAAGAAGTTCGCATGTTTGTTAGTAAAAAAAAACAAATTCAAATATGTCCTTCGAAGCTTCGGGTTCGTATGTTCTGTGAGTTCCATCAAAGTGCGGGGGGACTTCTTATCGCAGAAGTTTGCGCCAACGTTCCTTGCGAAGTAGATCATTGGATTCATCGGGCCCTGGGACCGTCTATCGAGGCACACCCATCTTCCTTGGCTCGGAACTTTTACCCTCAGGCGTCAGCGTCAACGTATATACTAATTAGAGTCCTGCTGGTTGACTGGCATGGTTCGGTTCTGACTTTGGTCATAGAAGAAATGTCAATAACTCAATAACAAACCGAATTGTTTTTAGAAAATGTCGACAGTAGGGTCCAAGTGCTAATTTGAGACCATAAGTTCTGAGACTGCAAAATGTTTCCAGAGTGAAGCGGCCGGTTTACTTGACTCGTCCGCGGTATAAGCTGGGCTGGTTCGATACTAATGCATACATCACGGTCGTATGGCGTATATGGTCGCAGATTGCGCAACTGAACGCTAACCTCCGCCACATATGCGATAGGTTAGATCTCAACATTCGGGAACGAGGGAACAAACGCTCCGAACACGCTTTCATCCAAACTGTAAATTAAACCAGATATTTTAAATGAATGAGAGAATTAAAGGTTAGCGTGAATGACTCTGGGATGCAAAGGTGGTTAGATCAAGACCATTCAGATGAATCAGATCTGCCCATCGAGTCGGCAAACACCCACAAATTTGTCAGGTCTGTCGACTATTCCTCGTTACATGTCCCAAAGTCCAACATCTTGCTAGCATTCGAACCTTGCAACTGTAGGGGATCCAGATAGGCCACTGCCAGTCACTGGCTCAGGTCTATCTGAAACCGATCGTCGCGAGTGGGGATGGTCGACCGGCTTATTCGAAGCAATAGCGGATGGGTCTCTCTCTTCAAACAAAATCGCCGTCTTCCATAATTTGCACACTTGTTCTTCTTTGACGGAACCTTTGCAAGTGTCCTGAGAGTGTTTTTAAGTGTCTTGTACATCGCGCGGAAACAGAGTTGAGATGAGAACATTCAAACTCCGCGAATTGTTAGAACAGGGTACGGTACCGCAGGTATTACGTTAAGGTCACACTCCATCCTGGTTGCTTTGCAAAGACCAATCGTACTAATTCTGATCTTACGAGCGGAATGGCATCCAGTGGCATCCTGCGCATCATATCTATGTCCCTGGTCATGGGAGCTGCGTCCTTTGGGGCTGGCCTCATACCGCTGTCGTTGTCAATGACTAGTATGCACTACGCCGAACTTCAGTTGCACTTGGATTAAGCGTCATTATAATTCGCAGAAAGTCACTTGGCAAAGTTGTCCACCTTGAGCACAGGATTACTCATTGGTGCTGCACTTGGCGTTATTATCCCCGAGTGCGTCTTGATATCTTTTCCTTCACAGTTCCTGCCTCTAAGTTAAAGTATTGACAGAGGAGTAGCAAGCACGATTGCTGGCGACCCTGAACCAGAATCGTATTCTCACAAGATCGCGTTATGCGTTCTTTTAGGGTTTGCGTTCATGTTCCTCGTGGAGGAGTACATATCCCCACATGCTCAGCGACCGCTGCCTCTGGAGATTCGTCACGAAGTAGAAGATGTCCACTTTGATATGGCGCTTGATGAGCTTGAGCGTGAGGAGGGTATGACACTACCCGGTTCACACGCGTCTACTTGGCAAATGTTGCGACATGCACCTTCCTTGAGCTTACAACGCGCATACCCACTGTCATTAGGACTTACAGTGCATGCTCTAGTCGATGGATACGCATTAGGCGTGTCGTCTCTTGAGACACGATCAGGTGCTCTATCTTTCGTCGTTTTCTTGGCTATCATAATACATAAGGGTACGCCTGATGACTTTCTATTACTCACTAATCCTGCTGACCATAGACAACAGCACCCACAGCGTTGGCTCTGACATCCTCTCTCTTGGAAACGTCCCTTTCTCCTTCAGAGTGCAAGAGACACTTGCTACTTTTCAGTCTCGCTACGCCCGTTAGCGCCATACTTTCTTACATATTGTACACCCACACCGGTGACGGAAATAACCTGTCGGTTGGAACGCCCTTACTATTTAGCGTAAGATCCATCAGTTTCCTACCGTCAATTGGTACTGATGACTTGATGCGCCACAGGGAGGTACCTTTCTCTATGTAGCGACGGTAGTGAAGTCACCCTCAGAAGCTACACTTTCATCCACTCAAGAAACCATCACCAAAACGTCACGAACGTTTCTCCTGTTGCTGGGAATGTTTTTCCCATTTATAATTAGTGCAATGCTGGGCCATGGTCATTAATGCCGTTGCAGGTCTGAGATAAATTTAAAGAATACACGTTAATGGTCACTAGGACTAGATGCTGTCTAGACGCGGAATTTATAGGGTTTAGTTACATCCCAGGCCTCAGGGTAGAAAGTCAACATGTGTTTGAATTGCCTGAGCGACCAGCTTCATTGTTCACTTCTCTCATGTCGGACGATAGTCACTCTCAGTCTGATGATAAAGAATCACCGCCACTAAAACGAGCCCGTCATGATGACCAGTCTTTCGAAACCACAAAAGTCAATCAATCATCTGTTCCTTCCATCATGAACACTAGTTTGCCTCCATTGTCATTATCAATTCTCGGTGTCGAGCCTCTCGATGAATTCATTCGAGAGATCGCTGATTTCGTTCACCATATGATCGTGACAAGACCTGTTTATCCAGATGCAAAAATCGAGGTAGAAGCAAAGCTTGGTGTCCTGAGGGACCGCACAAGTGGGCAGCGGCTGGTATTACCAGTTCTTGTGGAGACAAGTATGTTCACTAAGTCGTTCGTGATCCTTGCCTGACAATCAGTAGTCTTGATCCCGAACTTGAATGAGGTTGACGTTCGATTCGAATCCAATATGTCTCTTGTCAGCTCTGTTTCATGTAGTCCTTCAACAATAGCTCACGCGATCATTTGGAACGGCAGAACCAGCACAGGCACTTCAATAACATGCTCAACGATCTGAAACGAATATCATCTCAACCGTCTCACCCGACGTCTCCCCTGGAGTATACCCATGTCAAAGTGGTCGACTCCTTCTATCTATCCGAGGATCGGGAAAAAATACGCGTTACTCGCGAGGAGAAGAGTAACACCGTTCTTGAAATAACACGCAAAATAAGGCTTGGGGACCTCAACATATTTAGTCCCAAGAGGGCGGCGGATTGGAGGGTCAGCGTGTCGCTCGAAGTTCCAGGTATGCTTGTGTGCATTCCATCAGGTAGTCGATAATGACGATTACTCGATAGTTCCCCATCCCGTTGGATCTCCAACCCACATACGACGGAAAGATAGGATATGCTACTCTCATGAAGAGTTCAACATCGACCTGACCCAAGTTCATTCCAGTAACAATACGACATCTAATCCACCGGTACCGGTATGATGTCCTTTGAATTCTTGTGAATGTGATACTAAAATATCTCCATGAAGCCTCAAATTTTCCATGAGTTGGAGGTGGAGATCGCTCGCTCAGCATTGCTGCTTTCAACTGCTTCCAAACGTGGGGATCCAAATGCGTCAGAAATTGACCGCAACGCGTTTGACGAGCTTATTCGATCGTTTGTCAATAACGCCAGAATATTGGTGAAGAACGCGAATGATGGCTGGCACACGTAACTACATTTGAGTTACTCTTCAGAAGTCATAAATAAGTAATATCCAAGTATTCCGAATTACGAGCTCTAGTGACTACTACACAGTAGTGGATTTCCAACGTCGTTCATGTTTCAAGTCCCCGACTCCCATTTTCACACCAAAGTGAACACGATGTCAAGCTTGGCCATACCTATACGACATACATTATTTGCAAACGTCCAACTTCCACTTGATCAGTATCATATGGCGCGCAGTCAAGAAGGTGCATATTCACAGACACCCCGCTTTACCGTCATCGTCTGTTATGGATTTCTTCGAGTACTCAGTGGGGTGAATCAGCACGCCCCGTGTCTCTGACATTTGGAACTACACACAATCCTCGAGCCTTAAATACCTACCGATCCGTACTGTCCCAGGACGGGTTAGGGTTTGAACGAGCCTACATTCACGATGTGCTAGATGGCGGGATGTCATGAGTTGCTGCAACAGATTGAATTGAATAACAACAAAATGCAATCAGCAATACTTAGAGCTTGAAGGTGGGCGAGGCGGCGGTAGTGGTTATAATCAGAGTACAAAATGTCGCAGTTATTGCGGCAAGTGAACATGAAGATCCCACAGGCACTCTCCAAAGCTCAGGAAAGCAAAGCTGTCGAGCAGTTTAGGAGACTCTCATGGATATCACGTGCAGTGCATTTAAGGAACGGATCAATTGAGGCGGTTAGAGGTTGGTTCAAGCAAACGGGGCAGTTTGACAGCATTATGCGACGAGATTGAGGCATCGGTCGAATACCCGAGATGTCGAGTAGATGCGAAAGCAAGCGCAGCGTTCTCGTAGACAGTTTGACAGATGGTAACTTTTTTATATTCGACAAAACCCTCCTCCCAGGCCTACTAGCGTGAGAGTACAACAGTAAGATGATAATGTCCCCGACTAACCGAAAAAAATTAAACAGGTATCAGTGCAATCACAATCCGACAACTTCGACCAGATCTCCATCATCTAGGTCTGCCTCTCCGATTTCCATGTCATCTGCCATCTTGTCACCGTCAACCATTAGCTGAGGTATCGCTCGTGCTGTCTGCTTGTCCTTTGAAGAAGAAATAGGATATTGATCGGATAGACCGGCTGCCTTGAGAAACGCTTTCACAATAGCTCCACACGTTGTTGTAGGTCGGACTGTAAGATTAACGTTTTCCTCGGTAGCCGCGGATCTGAGTACAAGTTTGATTTTGTCACCGCCAGTGGACTCGGCTTCCGACTCCGAGTCTGATTCTCTTTCCGGAGACGGTGAATTCTTCGATGACTGAGCGGCCCTTGGAGCCTGTTCAAGATGGCGTTGAGCACGTACGTAATCCCAAGTTGTTTGATCACATGCTTCTATTAAAGGTTTTCAGTTTCACGCCCCCCGCGCACCGAGAATAACGCACCGAGTTCTCCTTCTGCCCAAATTCGAAGACTGTGAGGTGTGCCTGAAGCAAACAAACGCTTTCCCTCATGACTGACGACAAGATGGTCTACCAAAACAGCGGCCAAGTCTGCTAACTCCTCAAACAAGCACTGGAATGTGTCATGCTAACAAAAAGTTAATACCATTAGTGGTGCCACTCATTGCTAAATGCACCCACTCTTTTCATTTTAAAGTTCCAAACGTCCTTTGCACCAGCTGGATTCAGTGGATGAGGTTGCCATCGAACCTTGATGATAACTAGCTCAGGGCCGCCGCCTTGTTCTGGCGTGTTCTTGGTTGTTACGGCCCTTCTACGAACTTCCTCAGCAATTTTTGCGAGCTCTGGATTCAATTCAGAAGTGTCCGTTGAATCATCGGGAATTTCAATTGGTGATGGGGCCCGACGTGGTGCAACGGCAAGTGCTTGTCTGACAAATATTAATCTTCATGAGTGATACAAGTTTCGCCCAATGTGGTTTAACACAACCTGACCAATGCCCTTGCATTATTGAGTTGGTGTATGGGAAGTTGCGGGGGTGGCGTAATAGATTTCGAGCGGCTACGGTCTCTTTTTCGTTTTCGGGCGGGCGAATCGTTACATGAGATCCTTGGTGTGTGCTCCGTAATTTCAAAATCGTCTTCTTCATTATCCGAAGAAAGGCTACGGAGGAGCTATCAATACAACCGATCCGCCGACCATGATGGTATTCGTGTACTATGCCGAGGTACTCTGACAGCACGAGATATAGCAACGAACTAGAGAGACACGCACAGAGTAACTATGTCCACCGTTTGCCACCGAGGTAATTCATGCTGTTTATTTGATTTCTTCTTGCGACGCCTCGGAGTAGATTCCGGTTCAGTTTGTTCGCCCCAATCGAGGTCGTCCTCGTCAGCTTTGTCGGACGGAGTGTCTAAGTATCGGATTTCAGGGTAAGATCAATGTGATAACCGATGAGAGTGGGCATACCCTTTGTCATTGCCCGAAGCTTGTTCCAGCATTGAGAGGTTCTTCCGCGATTACGCAAGAATATAGCATCTTCGTCATCTAACTTGTTCCCTGCAATAGGATTTTGTGTTGTGCTCGTAGAAGAGGAGGGTTGCACTGGAGATGGTGTTAAATTTGTGTCGACTGTTGTCGACGATGCAGCCTTGGGCTTTGCCACTGGACGTGGCCTTGGACGCGGACGCGCAGTAGACATGATGGAAGTAGATAGCGTGGGAATATCCTGCTGGCTTGCCCTGCGGTCACTCTTCCATTCAATTCGCAAACTCCTTGTGAATAATGTTCAAAAAACCCAAGTCAAAGCTGACTCCAAGGGGTAGGGAGAAGTCACCTGAAGACACATCGCAAACAACATCTGGGAATGGAGAGACCGTCGAAGAGTCGCCAATAGCTCTCGCGTCTAGACTCAAGAACAAAGCCAAACGCACTAAGCCTAAATCTACGCTCAGTTTCGGTGGTGACGAGGAGGTTCGTGTTTTCACTTCATATACTGTCAAATTCTTGCTTACCACTTAAGGCGCCAGGCAGGAGATGGGGAAGTCTTTCAGTTGAAGAAATCGAGTCTTAGTCAAAAGTTGTCCCTGAACGCTCATCCTGCGTGTGTTCATATCTGTACTGCTGTAGAATTCGGTTTACTCATGAGATCTATTAGGAATGTGTTGCCTGTCTCGCTTGACCAAGCTACTATCACTCCACATTCTAATGGGGCACCCGTATATGACCAGGCGTACCTCTCACAACTGAAAGCAAGCACACCTTCGTCGCGACGCGTCACAGTCGCTGGAGGTTATGATGCAGACGTTTCGATGGACCCGGGTGAAACTAGTATAGAGGTCACTGAGATAGCTGGTAAGATCTTGCTTAGGTGCCCTCGTTCACTATCTAATGATGTGCAGATGATGTTGACTCAGTGATTCCTTCGGAATCATCTATACTATCAGCCAAACAAAGACGAGAACGTATGCGGACTCATGGTACAGAAGATGATTTTATATCTCTTTCTGTCACGAAACGTGATACCGTACCGCAGGGTCCACATCCAGAAAGTCGATTGATGCGTGAAGAGGACGAGCTTGGAGAAGGAGACGACGGTATGTGATTTATCAGCTTTTTTGCACCAGCCTGACAAAGGACAGAATACGCGGAGTATACCAGCGCTCAAGAGCGCATTGCACTTGGCAAGAAGTCGAAAAAACTAGAAGCTTCGAAGCGCAAGGATGCTATGCAAGAGATGATCGCAGATGCGTATGTATAAGTATTTTGCTAGGGATTTGACTAACATTGTGAGAATAGTGATGAGGAAGACGAGGAGACCATGGAGTGGGAAAAGGAACAGTTGCGGAGAGGTGGCCCATTCCAAACTCCTCATAAGGTATCTCCCGCAAAACAGGTCTATAAGCCTGCCGCAAGTGAGACATGTGTCCCTCTGGAATTGTCGTTGACTAACTTGAGCCTTTGATAAGTTCCTACATCAACTACGATACCATCTCTTGGACCGGCAATGGATCGCTTGTCCCAGTCTTTGACCGCGATGACTATGTCGCACACAACAAATGTGAAGGCAGCAGCATCATTTGTCGATGAACGAGAACAATTGGATGTTCGTGAATCAGAGCTACGTGAGATGATCGCCAAAGCTGAAGCGAAAAGGTCGTGGTTCGCTGCATTCAAGGAATGGGTCGAAAATGTGGCCACATTTCTCGATGAGAAGGTTAGTATCATCTCTATCTTACATAAAGCAAGATCTCACGGATGCTTTAGTTTCCGAAGCTGGAGAAGCTTGAGGATGAATTTGTCTCGATACTCAAAGAACGCTCTGCAATGATTGCTCAGCGACGCCAAGCGGACAACCAAGATGATCTATCTTTGATTTTCGGTTCCCCCCCGGTGGCCACAGATCAATCAGAAGAGGTGGATGATTTAGGACGCGTTCTACCTCGAGCAAACCCTGTTACTGTACGCCGTGAGCGACAGGCCGCGCGAATAGCCCGTCGACTTCATCGTGAACGTGGACGTGCAACCAGGGCCATCATGACGCAACTGGACCGAGAGGAGGGCTACTCAACGGACTCCTCTTTACCCCCATCAGACGCCATAGATTATCAAAGTGCTATGGAAAGAATAGCCAATGATGGGCATGGTTTATTATCTGATGTGCATGCAGCAGAGTTCAGAGATCCGAGTTTGGGGTTGGCTAAGTGGTTTGGTGGATGGCGCAGACGCTTCAGTGACAGCTATACTGGTGCATGGGGTGGGCTTGGACTCGTCGGTGCTTGGGAGTTCTGGGTGCGGCTAGAACTTCTTGGATGGAACCCTTTCGAGGTGTGTTGATTTGTCTATGCCATGAGGCACAAATTTACCATAAGTGTCAGAATTCGCACACCTTGGATGAATTTTCGTGGTGTGCTTCACTACACGAGTATTGTGGAGATAATGATGATCCAGAGTCGGATACAGGCCCGAATGATGACTTGGTTTCCGCTATGATTTCCACGGCAGTCGTGCCCCTCATCTGCAAGGTAGTCGAGGCAGGCGCGCTTGACTCATACTCGGCATTGGATACCCGCAATATGATAAACTTGGCAGAGCAAGTGGAGGCTTCCATCGGACACGACAACCCCAAATTTCAGGTGAATAGATACTCATGGTCGCCACGGACGAGTTGCCATTCTGACGCAATTGTATAGATGATATTAAAATCGGTGTTTTCCGTTTTCGAACGCTCTGTATCAGCATCGGAGTCCCTGATAGCTCCCTTTGTCGCACTCAACTGCCCCGTTTTCGATCCAGATGCTATTGCCGCCCGTCGGCGTCTACTTTGCCACGCGTCAAAGTTTTTGGATACCCTCATTCAATGGCGCAAGTATTCTGATGAAAAATTGGGCATTGACGATCTTTGCATCCGACATATGAACAATGTAGTTTTACCGATTGCCGAAAGCGGATGGGAGGTTGGAGGAGAGGAAATAACTCGAGAGGTAATTGACGGGAATGTCGGATATTCGCGTGGCTAACTCTACATCTTCTAGATGATTGCCATAATGCCATACGAAGTAATACGCGCACTGAAAGCGCCATTAAATTCTTTGGCGTCTTGAGTTAACAGTTGTTCTTATGGTGATATTCAAGCGGGGTATGTAATTGCCTCAAGTTATCCCTTTGTTTCTCTCCGAGTAGTCCCCGCTGTATGGCGAGGATAGTGCAGGGTACCTCCCACGTAATCACACTATCACCGCTCGGCGCTCGGAAGACCAATATGAAGCCAAATGACTGTTGTGCAAAGCCTGTGCGGCTTCTATACACATGAACGGTTCGTTCCGCTGTCAAACACTTGCGCCGTTGTAGCATTTCCCACTGTCACGCGCCTCCACGATCGCGCCATTGTTTTTGTCAGATATCCCACTTCTAGCCGCTGACTGCAGATCTACCACAGATTCGACAGAATGAATAATTTTTGGAAGATACGTCTTGTGTTACGTGCTTTACCTTGTCGGAATACCTAATATTTGAATTGTGTGCGGTAACCGCCGGGTAACTGCCGTAGAATTCGTGAGTTTTACTCAAATTGATTGAAGCCGACGAACGAATACGCGAGTCCGGCTCTGTTTTATGCAATATGAATGTTTTACCTTTTGCGCTGTGGAATCTTTCCTGGTTGGCTTCGATGCAGGATCAGTCGCTATCTCTCATCGGGGTCCGCTGGGAGAGTGCGGTACGCGTGGCCTTCTCTCTGCTTTCACCAAATCATGCTATTCGTAATTCACGGACCACACGCTGAGAGTGACAACTCCATGGCAGTGGAGGCTTCTGTCCAGGAATTTCCCGTCTCCCCTTGTACGTGACCATCCCATTCAAACCTATTTTGACCGATAAGGAAGTCGCGAAGAAGTTGCAACGTGACTCGGTGCGTTCGAGCCTTTTCGAAGATTGATGAGATCATCATGAGATTCTTGATGTAAATCAAATTGGGATTTAAACTGATGGACGAACTTAGACCGGCTCGATTTGTTTCCACTTCGAATTGGTTCAGTTGATGCGAAGGACCCGGAACGATGTCCACGCTGTTGCGACAATATTAGCAGACCCTGTTTGTTCATCTCCCTGCATGGTATAGTGCGGTTTGAATGCTTTTTGCCGACCGTTTTGTCGATGCCAAAGCACACACGGTTGTGCTAGTCCGAGAATTAAAAGATGTACGTTACGTTGCCTTACACTAATTTGTACGTTCTGATTGGCTGACAGGTCCGAGTATGTATTAAGCAAAACTAATATGCATGGATAAAGTGTGTATAATCTTTTCGCAGGTAGGTACACCCATTACGCTCAGCATCCGGAGTCCCGGTTGGGCTATGTACGTATACTCATCATAGATGATAACAACAGGCAACTATAAAATAGGCAGTTGCCAGACCCTGTTCCACAGGAGCTTTAGCACTCTGTCCTTCCTTTTTCTCAGCACAAGATGACGGGTATCATCGAAAAGCCTCGCCATTCCGAGACGTCGAACAACTCTTATTCAACTCGACCCAACGATATGACCGTCCTAGGAGTCGTTGACTTCGCTGACTGTGATCAATGTTCTCCGTACCCCAACCGATGGTCAAGCATCAGGTAGTACCTACCTGTCCGCAAAACATCGACAATAGCTGACTGGACTTGTTGCAGGGACCACATCTCCGCACCGGCAGCCGAATTCATGGGTGCCTTCATTCTATGTTTGCTTGGCTGTGGTGGCAATTGCCAGGCAAATCTCTCTGCCAATAAAAGTGTATCTGCAAGCCCGGCGGGGGTGAGTTCAAGGCATCGAAAGTGATGAATGGACTGAAGCTTATTGGTGTTTGTTCACAGGATGCTGTCACATCCAACCTCTCTTGGGCCATTGGTAAGCGAACCTCCATCTTTTTATGTCTACGTCTTCCTTACAAGCTGGTCAGGACTATCCCTTGGTGTATGGATCTCTGCAAACTACTCAGGTGGTCATGTGAACCCTGCGGTGAGTACCCCTGAATATTCTTGCATGTGACTATTTGTGCTGACTCCTAGTAAGGTCACCATAGCATTTGCTACTGTCCGCGGTTTCCCCTGGAGAAAAGTTCCAATCTACATCCTTGCGCAACTCCTGGGCGCCTTATGTGGGGCAGGTGTAGTCTACGCTACTTACTTCAAAGCGATCGACATCGTCGAAGGGGGCTCCGATATTCGTACAATTGCGGTATCTGGTAATCTTTTTGCGACGTACGCGGTACGTTTAGACCTTTGGAATGATTTCCTTCGGCTCAAGTGTATCTAGGCCGATTATCTTCCTTCAGTCTCCGCCTTCTTCGCTGAAGTGAGTGACTAGCGGTTTTCAATTGAACACATACTGACAACCCAATGTAGTTTATAGGGTCTGCCATGCTCCTTACCGGAATTTTCATGTTCACGGATAAAAAAAATGGTCCTTTACCTGCTGGTGTTCTTCCTGTTGGAATATTTTTTGTAATCCTTGGCATCAGTTCGGCTCTTGGCA
Organism: Suillus hirtellus; assembly: GCA_016695485.1. Taxonomy (NCBI): domain Eukaryota; kingdom Fungi; phylum Basidiomycota; class Agaricomycetes; order Boletales; family Suillaceae; genus Suillus; species Suillus hirtellus. Next base: position 663,334 of record MU172286.1, read on the forward strand.
TGGATACTGGAGCAGCCCTTAACCCCGCCCGTGACCTGGGACCCCGTATACTTACAGCCATGGTTGGGTACGGTGGCGCAGTCTTCAACTTCAGGAACCAGTATTGGCTCTGGTGTCCTATCCTTGGTCCAATTTTTGGCATGATTGTAGCTGCGTTCTTCTATGATACTATGCTCTACAGGGGTTTAGAAAGTGTTACGAACAGGCCGTGCGTTTTAATGTTTCTGTATGACGCCAATACTGACTTGTTGATATGCAGGAGCGAAGAGGCAGAAAGACATCACCTGCACTCGTGCGCTCACACCAAACGTACTGGGGTTGCAGGAATAGTTTGATTATATTGATGATTGGATAACGCTCGTAATGACACTGGTAGCTCGGACATGTTTTTGATAATCCTCTACGTATGATGCCCATCATTGCACTTTTTTTTTTTTGTTTTCAAGTGACGTCCCACCGATAAGCTGGAATTTACGTAGAAGAGACGTACTTGAATGAAGTTCAAATTTAAGCGCTTAGGCACGCGACACTCAAGTTTTTAGTCGAGGGCTTTTCGTTCATTCGTTGTCGCACAATGTCATTACTTAGTCTTTTTGTTCCCATCGCTTGACACAAAACACCGTCCAACGTACTGGAAAGAGCTGTCTCTGCCCGACTATGACTGACAACTCGGCTACGACTGGCATTTTTTCGAGCCAAATTAATAACCCCTGTGACGTTGATTTGTATACTCTCGAAAGATCCGGGCGTTCCGAGATGACTACTTGTTCCAGTTAGTCTGCTCCCTGTTAAACGAAGGAAGATAACGTTATCCCAGGTCGCAAACCTTCAAGTTGTCTTCTAACATAGTCGGGTAACAAATGAAATTTCTCCCGTGCATGTCGTTCTGTTACCCGAGGCTCAAAAGCTCCCGAAAACAAGATACGTGCGTTACCTCACTTACAGCAGAAATCGAGACCTCCAGCACCGCCCGGCAAGGTATTTGCTGCTCGTGTCCAAGGTTACGCGCTTTGCTATCGCGGGTCTACCCACCACCATGTCCGACCTGTAGTCTTCCTCTGCCTATAACACCTAACCTCCACCTTACACCCTCACCCAAGGCCCTTCTGCCACCTCCTACTTTCGCCAAGCCATCAGAAAGATGTCGGGATAGCGTATTTTTTCCAAGGATTTCATCAACTTAAGAACCGCAGATTTGACACTTAATCATTCATCAGAGGTCTGGTGAACAGAGTCGACAGATGGACAATCGCCATCGTTCGGCTGCCAAGCCATGGCGAAAACAAGGTACCAGCAGTGTAGCCCTCGGAAACCTTGTCAGCTCCGGTAGCACCTTTGAAAATACTCACTCGAAGTAACTCTACTGACGATAAATAATTTTCAGTGGCCGAGACCTTGCGGGCAATCGAAAGTTGCCGAAAGCGGTAATTCCTGAGCACTACCGCCCAAAACATGTCCTAATTTGGTATTCCAAATATTGTGGCTAGCCTCCCTGCAGGTATGGTGGGCCTGCGCAATCATCAATAGCTAGGATACACACAGTAGAACATACTGAACTGCTATATCTTGCTACCAATGCATCAGAGGGAGTTCTTAGGCTGTACTACAAGAAAAAGAGCGAAAATATTAATGGACTTGAAAAGGTCAGATGGTCCTTCGTCTTCGTCATCTTCCTCACGCTGTCTCATGATGAGCGCTGAATAAGTCTAGATCAGAGTGGTTCTATGATATTGTTGTGATGGCAACCGCGACGGCATGGATAAATTTGGTGAAAAGGATTTAAAGGGTTGTTGGACGAGTTGTTGCTGTCAGTCGTTCAAGGACTCGGGAGTCCGCAGATGGAGTACTAGCGGTCAAGATAACAAGTTCATTGTGTAAGTCAGTCATGGTGTTCCTTAACTTAATCTCGTTGATATGATATCTTTGACTCACATATTGATACTTGTAGGCGCTTACCTTGACAGTAGCGCATGACATGGATAGCATTGAGAAATGAAATGAAGTCTGGACGACGTGAGCGCTCACCGGCACTATGCCATCCCGAAAAACCGGTCACGGTGTCAAACTAGAACTGGTTATCACGCTTCATGACCAGAGCATATTCTCTCTTGAACAGATACTTGACTGTGTTGACTTCTCGGAAATGATAATTTAGCGGATGATCTGTCCTCCTGGTCGTCCCTGGGCCTGAGTACTCACCCTTGGTAAAGTGAACCATCTACTTCGACTCGTGAACCACTGTCCTGACTCTGGTTCATCAATGCACTGCCAGCGATAACAGATTCATCTCCGTTCACTATACAGTCATCTACCGGGAGCTTCCACGCGCAAAAAATTCCCGCAAAATGCTGAAGAAGGTTGCGAAAGAAACGAGAATAAATGAACAGATTTCATTAGGAGAATGGCACAATATGACCTCGTCTCTTCGCAAGTTCTTTTGGTGAATTTGGCCCTGCTCCATTGTCCGGGTTCGTGCCTGTCGGAACGTTCAAGTTCAGTTTCGACAGCCGCCGCAGGGTCGGAATGTTCATCGAAGATGGAAGGCATCGCATGGTGAGGATATGATAATGATAGGCTAGGGGAAGATACAACACATCGCCATGCAGTTGTACATCCTAATGTACACATGTGTCATGCGCTACTGTCAAGATTTTTGCACACAGCTGCCAAGTGTAATAAACCGTAAAACGGAAGACCTACAAGAAAAGTTGATCACTCGACCTAGAGAAGGCCACAGAGGACGAGGAACGAATTGTTTCCAAGCAAAAAAAATGAGGGAGACATATCTCTATGTGTTCTAAAGCTCGTCAAACTTCAACGGAGGATCCCGAAGCGAACAACATGTCTAAATTATTGTTGCCATTCGCGAGTCCCAGTGCGAAGATGATGTTTGATACCGGTGATACCGGCGCAGGCTCGTGTTTTAGAATGCCGGGCGATAATGATACCGATAAGATTCGAGCAGTACAGTCCTCCATACATGGGGGATGCAATCGATGCCGGAGACATCATGTTAAATAACTCGGTGACGGCGAGTCCGGTGTTGTCGGCGGGATAGGTTTAGCAGAGGGAAGGCAGGCTTGGGCGGAAAAGGACGATGGTGACGGTCATACAAGTACATGGACGCCAAAAGCGCACCTTCAATCGCTGGAGAAGGGAGAGGGCAGCAAAAGGCATGGATGGATGGTGTTTGGTGCTGTGAAGGGCGCATGCACTAATGAGACTTGACTCGGGAGTTAGATGAACGCAGATGGCAGGTATTCTGGACAGGCAAAGAGATGGGTAATGGACAACCTGAGTTGTAGATCAAGTTTAGGTGGTGCCTTTCATGAATCGTCGTTGGCATTGAGAAGCGCCAGAAAGTTGTACTGTTCGTGATCAAGAGTTTTTTTGCTGCCGTTTCTTAGTACAAAAAGGTTGCGACATAATAAAAAGGTGGTTTACCCTCGGCACAAGCGTCCAGCACGGCCTTTCTAACAATGTTGCATGATGTAGAAAGGTTTGTATTGTGGTAGCGCTGGTCATTTTCACCTGGCCCTTCTTCGCATATACTTCTAGAATCACGACTTCAAGAACTGATGTAGACCGTGCCGGTGAGTGACGAAAGAGCTACATCGAGTTCGTCTTCTTCGTTGATGGTCGTAAATGATGCAATGGTCAGGCCGTAATGTATGTCTATGCGCTAATAGTATTGGCAGTACCTTCAGAAAGATACTAGCATCATGTGATGCGAACAAGGTGAGACTTATGTAAGCTTGAAATAGTTGCATTTCAATCACGCTGGCACTGAACTACCTCTGGCCCACAACATTACTACCGACGCGGACTCGGAACCCTCCATTTGCAACTTTTTATTTCAAGACGCGTCCTGAAGAAAACCCGAGTCACGCTACCATCAAAGAACTTATCTAGGATTGTGCTGCGGCAGTGTTCGGTGTGCTGCTAAGTTTGTTGTCCTCTAAAGAAGGCAAGCAGTCCGTAAATAAGTGGTTTATACTTGTGACCAGTTAAGGAGTTCGATGGATTAGATGCTTGACCTAGCAGTCTAGCTGAGCTCGACTTGTTCGTTTGGTCACTGGACCTACTACTTTCTAGAAGGACTGTGTAGCTCCTGCCCATTATCTTAAGGTACAGAGATATGGCCCATGACCTCGGTAATATATATCATGGTTCAATTTCTGAACGAACAACTTTCAGCACCCTAAACCGTATTTTGGGTGGTGATCCTGTATACGACCCAGTCCCCGTGTGGTACATCAATTACAATGAGTCCGACTCCTCGTGAGTATCTGTTAGTAGAATTTCTCATCACGGGCATGCTTACGTCGAGAACCAGGCCTTTATGACGCGGATCTCTTCTCTAAGCCGAAATCACGAGAACCTCACGTGTGGTTGCCTCCCTGGATCATCATCACCATCATCAAGACCTGTTGCCTAAGTCAGCCGGCTCCACTGTGTTTCCACCTTAGGAAAACCATGTAGGCATGGCTGCGGGAGACCAACTTGATCCATCCGCAGACCATGTGATATTTACGATCTTGTGTTCTTGTGCTCTTTGGATTCAACTCACCACTGACGCTACATACGTGACTAAACCATTTCGACGTATAAATGTGATTCTTCAGGTGCCTCTCCTCTCCCTGCTAGCTTTCTGCTAGCTTCCCAAACCGTATCCCTTTCGAATCATGTCGGCAATCATTGAGAAGCCAGAAGAAGTACACATAGAGAACGTTGGCTCTTATGACGAGCAAAGATACGCTTCCTCGGTTAGCACGGTATTTCCTAACAGGTGGTCGAGGTTCAGGTGAAGAGTATTTCTCGCTTATTCATGTACGAGCTTCCTCATTACACTGTCCAGGTATGCTATCCGTGAACCAGCGGCCGAGTTTCTGGGTACAATGATCTTCGTAATCTTCGGTACTGGTGTCAACTGTCAAGTGTTTCTATCCATAAACCCGAATGTTGAAGCGGTCCCAAGAGGGGTAAGTGGATAATACAAATACTCGATACCTACCATTCAAGTTGAAGTTCCATATAGGATTTCCTTTCGCTCAACTTCGGCTGGGCTGCAGGTGGGTTGTTATGTTGATCTTGCTCCTCACACTCACACAACACGTCTTTGACAATACCTTTAGGCGTGGCACTCGGGGTATGGATCGCAGGAAGTATATCTGGGGGGCACTTAAACCCTGCGGTAAGTTAGACTTTTTCTCTGAGCGTATCATTTTCTGAGGAGCAATTGCGCAGATCACGTTTACTCTGGCAGTTTTCCGGGGGTTTCCTTGGAAAAAGGTGCCATACTACATCTTCGCCCAGCTACTGGGCGCATTTTGTGGTGCTGGTGTTGTCTATGCCAACAACGTCCATGCTATAGACATAGTAGAAGGCGGGCCTGGCATCCGAACTATTAGTGGTTCGGGGGATCTTCTTGCTACATATGCCGTGCGAAGTGTGCTTATTCACACCACCCTTTACTGATATCGATGATTCCGCAGGCAAGCTTCCTGACCCCTGTCTCATGCTTCTTTTCCGAGGTTAGAATGGTCCCTTCCATCTTCCCGTAGGAATACTGATTTATTTATGAGAAAGTTTTTGGGCTCTGCAATATTAATCATTGCTGTACTCTGCATCACTGACAAGAGAAATGGACTGCCCTCACAGGGTCTCGTCCCTCTCGCCCTATTCATTGTGATACTCGGCATTGGGGCTTCTCTCGGCATGAACACGAGCTATTCCCTGAATCCTGCTCGAGATCTGGGGCCAAGATTCTTTACGGCGGCCGCGGGCTACGGAACTGCAGGTAAGTCGGAGATATCGCTGATGTAGATTGGACGATGGCTTGAACCTATTATCAGTATTCACCTACCGCAATCAATATTGGTTATGGTGCATTGTGCTTGGTCCAGTCACCGGGATGTTATGTGGTGCATTCGTTTATGATACATTGATTTTCGAAGGCGGCGAAAGCATTATAAATAAACCGTAAGTCCATCTGGACTGGCGTAGGTTCTTGCTGATTTTACTTGACGCTAGTAACACCCAAGCCATTGATCGCTATCTTCGGAACCCAGGACAGAGAGAAAAGCTCCCTATGGGGATCGAGGGTGCTCGGATGAACATTGGCAACACATGATCTTTGACAAAAACGTGTTTGCTTCGGCTTCGGCAAAGGTCGCCCACCATGTCTGATCTCCATTGCCCCAATGATGATAGGGACATGTGTAATGATAGATACTGGTCTGATTGTGCGGCCGTAATTCAATTCTAAATAAAAACTGAACCATCGAATGAACACAAGTCCACGCAGCATATGATCTATTCTAAATAAGCACTACATAGTTGTCCGGTCAGGTGCGGGGAACACGGAATGTCCAGTAGTTTGACGTCCGCAGATATTTGGGGTAACGCTCGATTCTGGAAACACGCGAGGGCTATTCTGCGGGATCGAACACTGCTGCGGAACCTACCATTTTCCAATTAGTCGGCCACCCGCCCAAACCATCCCAAATACACTGATGGGCATCAATAACAACCAAACGCCAACATCCCATAACACTCGTCTTCCGAGCCGCCTTCGCTGCAGCAGCCTCTCTTTGCGCTGCAGAAGGGCATCTGCACTGTGTAGCGGAGATGGTGGATGTATAGTTTGTGGTGTGCTCGGGACCGAATGAGGGATCACAATGGATATAGGCCGCCTGAAATAATGGATCGTAATGTGCGCCCATGCTATAAAGGAAGAGATGTAAGAATAACCACGCCGAGAGAGAGCCCGCTGAACACGCGTACCTAGAAGGAAATAGCTTCCACAAAGAGCCAAAAATATAGTGAGATCATTAAGGAATGCCGCCATTGATGGAGGGGCTAAGCTGAGCAATACAACAACGGATATGATAATGGCCTTGCCGAGGTCCACTTTACAAAATCTCCGGATGGCTAGCGGAATTGGTAGAGGAGGTATAGAGACCAGCACGGAAGGGATGGACAATAAGAGAGAAGATGCCCCAAGAAGGTGGACTGCAGTATTACGTGTATCGCTGCTAAGTGCACCCTTATCTTGACGTTAGCAGCAGTAAATTTAAAAATTCGAAAAATCATACTGGAATATTGGGCGAGGAGGCTGTCAAAATTGATGGCAATATAAGGAGGGTCGCTATGACTGTCGATAAGATGCTCAGCATCTGGAAATATGTCCATCCGCCCGTCTTGTTTGATGGAGTAGAAGGTCGCCCGGCCAAAGAAGCGGATAGGGGAACTGTTAGCGAAGTTACGAACGAAAACGCGATAGACGCTACGGCATATAGTTAATAACTGACGGCGAACAAAGAAGTATTACCATATACTTACTGGTGCCATTCCAGAGCACGCCATGTTGCGCCAGAATAGGGCTTGGCATCGTGGTGCCAGTCATGTGGCTATACAGCGCAGCGACTAACCATGCGGTATACAAGAACACTGATAGCCATGTGGTGCAGATTACTTGCTTCGCCGCTAGAGATTTGGGGAAAGATACAACAAATATGAGCAAACCCAATGCTAAAGTGGCGATAAGTCGAGTTTGCACAGGAAGAGCCTCAAGTAGAAGTGGATAAACGGAGTCCACAGATGCTTTTATTTGATGCTAAAGTCAGACAGTGAAGACGGCAAAGTAGCTATGGTACGACTGACCGCGTAAATACATAGATGTCATCAAGATTCTCAACGACCCAGTGACGCAAAAAAGTAGTCGTCGGATCTTTTCACGTCGTCTGCGCTTGGCCGTACTAATACCTTTCGCTATCACCTCAAGAAAAATATCCTCCGCGGTAGTCTTCCGTAGGTACCTTGCCAGAAGGAACCATAGGTTGCGAGAGAAAACTGATAACGCTGCAGCAACAAAGAGATTTACAAGACCGAATTTCAGCGAGGTAATACCGTTTGGTACGAGCATGGCACCAAGCCTGAGGTATGGCGCTAGAAGGTACAAAAAGACTGCGGCAGCCGGAAGAGGAGGTATGGCGAGCTTCGCAATCTCCAGCTGAGGGTCATGTTCTTCATGTTCTTCATCGCTGCTGAACTCAAAAGAATCCTCTTCATCTTGACTGGGAAGGAGCACAAGCGCTGAAGTTGAATCAAGGACGGATAGACTCTCAGTTGGTGAATATGGCGACGCCGACGACGTTGGCGATGCTAATGGTGAGCCTGCTAGAGAGTCCAAGCTTGACCGACGACTAGACAAAATGGCCTGTGGCATGAAGGACAAAAGAGTGGAAGGACAAGCTCGTCCTGGAGGAATACCTGACAGAATACAATTATCTTCTCAACCTGATTGCTCGCAATCCGAGTAGGTACCAAGCGGAATTAATCCCACAATAGCCGTGGGAATAATATGTAATTCACTTTGTCACGTGGCTCGCGTCTGGTCTCTAAGATAGTACTCTCAAGTACTGTCATTCAAGTTCTTGGTCTACATTTTCTTGTTCGAACCGTACAGCCTCGACGCCATGAGTAAAAAACCGATCATCCGCGCAAAACAATGGCAACTAGACATACTAAAGAAAATGCACGCAGAAGAGGCTCGGCCGTCAACTTCTCAAAGACATAAACTGGCTATGGAGACTGGCCTGTAGGTTCAACTTCAATACCACTTACTGTTCCGGCGAACATATAAGTATTACAGGGATGAAGCGTGGATCAAGAACTGGTTTATGAGAAAAAACAGGGTACCTCGTCCTCCGGTTCAGACGCGCCCTGAGGGACCGCTAGTGCATATAATCAAGCTGGATCCGCCTCAACCCGACACCCCGACCTACTCTGACGCGTCAAGGTCCCAAGGTCCCTCTCCTTCGCATCCTGTCGTGGCCCAGAAAATGTCGATTCTTCCTCCAACATCAGAATCACTTCTCGCCTCGGTCGGCAGAGCAGACAGCGCTAAGTCGACGTGGAGGCTGGCTTCCGGATACAGTCTCCCACACTCGGTCGAACCCCGTTCTGTCGGCTACACTTCAGACGCGACACCTGCCTTGGCGATCGGATCCAGTTCAAGGTCATCCTACTCGTCCTTGGGAAAGGAAAAGGCATTACAGCAGAATACGAGAGCGTGGCGATACTCCAGGGACCCACTTCACAACCGATACCCAGATTTTTCAAAGTTCTTCCTTCCCGCATCTTCCGACACCATCGGCGACGCTGCCAAAATGCCCGAGTTTTCATCCACCGCCATGTCGTCCTTGACACACAATCCTTCGAGCACCGATACTACAGTGTCTCTGGATTCCACCTTTTCTACCATGCAGTTGTATCCATCAATTACAACCCCCATATTTTTTTCCACAAACTCATCCCTATTGCACAACATGCAGACGCAAGATGCACAAGACTCGCCATTTCCCGGTCATTAAGGTTGCGCCCAAGGTACGCCCAGTGATCATCTAGCCATCTTTGTAATTTTTTATGTCTTTGCAGCATGAATGGTTCTTCCGAGCGGGTTTGTAGGAGACCATTTGTTCGAGTTCTTCGGGCAGGTTCGGTGGGAAGTCCTCGTACTCAGCCAGAAGTGATCCATTGAGTACATTCGCCTTTCCTCTGTACTGTAACAAACTGCGGTATCTTAGTAATCCACTAGTCCGTTCACAATGAGCTTTCTTACCTGGCCATTCTTGGGAACACGACACGTAAAGACAGTGCATGATTGTGAGCAAAAAATGGACTGGCGTCTGTGATCAGCACTGCATCGCCTCAGATTCTTCTTCCATCCTTTGACCTAGGTTATATTTGTAGAGTGCTGCACCCGATGTGGCCCACAAGCCCAGAACGCTTTCTTGTTCCTCAACAACTTGGAGTGCACGGATTGGATCTTCAAATGGTTTCTGAAACACGCTAGCAGGCGAAATAAGCGGTGCACCTCCTGTACGGAGTGACCATAGGCGAATGCGGCGGTCTTGACCGGCTGCAAAGAGGAATTGTTCATGAGGATCGACGGCAATAGGCTGTGTAATGTCATGAACGCGGAAAATTGCGACTAACGCATGGTCTTACAGTCTTTGTGGTGTAGGTATTAATATTGCCTGTAAACGAGATCACAGGTGTTCGGTTAACAGGGAAGCGGAGGTCAAACATAGCCAGCTGATGTCAGATTCAGTAAATTTATTACAGGTCCTATGTTTCATGAACTCACGCTTCCGTCTATGTTACTTGTGAGAAGTTGCCAATCGTAAAAAATCTTGAGGTTGGTCACTGAATTATGCTGGGTCGTACGTGGGTCACTTAAAATGCGATCACCCTTGGTGCTAGCTATACGGCTATCAAAACGTTGGACAATGCCAGCACGAGACCCTGTATAAATTATATTCTGTGGAAACCATTAGAGTAACGCGGGCACTGTGACGCCCTGAAACGTACATCGTCTTGGGCAACAGCAAATACGTCGCTACCCGTTTTCATAAAACGAACAGTCGCTCGATCAGCAGCGTCATCGATGACTACAGCTTGGTCATTTGTGCCTGATATTCTGTGAGCATTGGAAGACAATATGCATACGTCGAACATACCCAGCACCAAACGGGAACCTTGAAAATCAGCTGTCCATATGTCACGAACAGACCGGTTATTTACACGAGCCACACGGATACTGCACCACGCGAACGAAATAAGATACCGTGATAAAGGAATGGCAAAATTTGTTACTCTTCTGAGTCCAAATCAAGGGGGAAGTGCAATATTTTGCTCTCTGGACCAAACGAGGTGGCACTAGATCACACAGATAAGTAGATGAACGGAATCATAGGTAAGGTCGTACTGACATGCAGCGGGAACCAGATATACATATGGAAGAGATCTGACAGATCAGGTGTGTGATGTGTTTTTCGTGTTGAACAGCTAGGTACTTGCCTCTGAGGAGAGACTGAACTCTGGGCGCCAGCCATGCGAGGTGTGATACCCCGTGACTGGCTCGTCTCTACCAATGACTGACGAGTAAAACCATCCTCCAGTATCTCCTGCGAAACTGTGGACATTGTTATTGTAGGATACGGCCTTACCACGAATCGAGGCATTATGAATATGATTGCAAACAAGGTTGATGATGATGGTCGTACCTGGAAGGCGGTGATAGCGCAGCGTGTAAGTGATAGAATGGACGATGATGCAACACGGGACGTCTGCGCTACTTGAAAGCATGATATCTGGCTGTGCACCATAATGATGGAATTCGCAAGCAATAGTATTGGTGAGCCCGAGACCTATACCAGAAAGAGGGACGTACTGCATCAACTTGTTTTTATGAGCAGTGCGGAAGCTGAACCTGGCATCTTCCCTTGCTCGCAAGAGAGAACGATTTCGATGCCTTTTTAAGTTGTGGGATTCCCCTGTAGCCTGAGGTGCTGCCAAAGATTGCGGCTTGGTTGATGGATGTGAGGTACTGGGGCCTACAGCCTGAGGCCTCCGTGACGAAGCTAGGGGAAAGTAACGTTGTTTTTCTTCATCCCAGTATAATCCAGGTAGCTCTCGAGGCATATGTAGAACCGTTGAACTTCGGAAGTCCGAAGCAGGCGTCAAAAAAAAACACCAAAAGTTAAGCTGCGTCAATGATCAGAGAGCGCCTTACATAATACTGACTCTGGTTCAAAGACTATTGTCGGGCCTTGTTGTCGACTCACTCCAACTCTCCTACCTTTTCTTACCACTATTGTTCTGTTGTACAACTCGTATCTTCTTGTAATATCTCCAAGCGGCAAAGGCACTAAACACCTCAGATCACGCTTAGGCAGCCTAGCTCATTTATTTGTGATCCGAGGACAAAACATGCTTTTATCCACCTTTCCCACCGTCACCATTTTCCAGAGCACTTTCACAGGCTACCAAAACGAGACGCATATTGCTGCGGTTAGGGACGACCTGCCGCGCTTAGCGCCCACAGCTGCTGAAACTTGTTTTACTAGTAGCTGGGCGATAAAGTGTCAATGTGGTAACACGGCAAATGATACGCCATGCTCTGCGCCAGATGAGTCTCCGTTTCAGGTATGTGCAGTTCTTTTACACCAAAGAATTTCCTATATTGCTTTAGTGCTGCGGCTATGGGCGGTCTTTGAGGGCATTTATCACATGCGGCGCAGCTCCATGATGCATGTGCTGAGCTATAATATGATTGCCCCGCTAGTGCGACCTGATCACGTGCTTCTGCTAGCAACCAGCGCTGTCATGGAAGGTGACAGTTTCGCGTCTTTATCATACTATAGTTCCTCCGTGGCATGGGCATAGGAAAGTGCTCATCTGCATTTGTTCCCTCAGATCAACGAAACCTTTCCCTTCTCTCTGGATTTGTCTGCCTCGATGACGGAAGACTCTTTGGACCTGCTCTCGTCTGAGCCCAAAATATCTTCGCCTTCGAAGAAGACCAACTTGCTTCACGTCAAGTTTCCTGCGAAACGACCTTCACTACAGTCGCTACTTACTCCACCGTTTTTCCAAACGTCCACTTCTCCCTCAAGTAGCGCGTCTCGAGCTCGCTCCCTCTCAGCAGCCACGCTCACCCATACTGCCGCTTCCGGGGAGGATTCAAACATTCCTATCCCTGCTACGTCGTCTCCTTTACTGGATGAGGACCCCTTTGCCAACTTGCACTCGTCCTCTACCGTGATGGCATCTTCAGAATGTCCGAGTGCATATCCCAATCCTTCTGTTGCATTGCATCCTCCGAGATCATCCACTGTACTACTTCCATCGCAAGCATACCGTCAACATCGTAATCCTAAACGTCCGAAGTCATCCAGTCACGGTCAAGTCCGTCCCGCTCACACTAAACCGGCATTCGCTTCTCGACCGTCATTACCCTCTTTAAAGACACTAGCTCAAATGAATATTGGTATCCCACGCAAAGTACGTGTTTTGTAGTGTTGATGACGCTCGCGTTAATGATTACCATCAGCCTCGTAAGGGAACCCCTGGCGCTCGATTACCACATGAACCATGGAATATGGAATCCACTACCTATCTGGATGCCGCATCTGCTTCTTCTGAGGGGCCCTCCAAGCGGCAGCGTGCAGCTACTGTCCCGCAAATGCCAGAGCCTTTGGATACCAGACAGGACTTCACTCTCAGTTTAGAAGGCATCGCCTCACCGGCGTGTTCATCAACATCAGAGAAAATTGTTACAGATCCGGGTGACTCCGAGAGTAGCTCTCATTCCACCAATAGAAGACCAGCCTCAGTTCATCTTGATGATGCCGATATTGATTCCCTTCCGTCGCTTTCATTTACGGGGTCAGAGCCTCAGGCTTCTTCATCTTCACTCTCACGTTCCTCATCCACATCATCTTTACCGTGGTCCACATCTGTGACTGACCAAAATAGTATCTGTGTCAGCCACGCTCAGGGTTTGGAAATGTCTTTCGCCCACGAGGTCGATGGCATAGATGAAGATCATCCTCTCAGTTATCACTCTGATTTTGACTACTACACACAAGTGCACTCTGATCATTCGGAGTCAGAGTGGGACTTACCTTCGAAGGTCACATCTGCAACCCCTTACCCAGGAGTTACACCCACACCATACACCTCTTTTTACTCTCCTGAAACATCTTCGGACACACGGTCTTTTCACGCTATGCCTGGCATCCTGCACGACCTGCCCCAGAACAAGAAGAAGTCACATCCAAGACTTGGAGATGCTCCACGTGATGGTGATAGCACACGTGAACAACGAGGCCCGCCTCCAGGGCGAGACCGTGATGAGGACAGACGAGGCCGTAAATACGGAGGAAGAGAGGAGGGGGGTCATTCTGGAAACCATGGTTCTGGAGGGTACGGTCACGAGGGTGGTGGGGATGATGGGGACGGAGGGCGTAGACCAAGCACACGTTCACCAGTATGGAGTGACTCGGATTACAGTTCTTCTTCAGATGAGGGAGACAACGGTACCGTTTACTATAGCGTGGATGGGCACTCCTCTCGGCCGCCATCCCGCACACGTTCCATCCACTCAAGGATGGTTTCATGTTCTGATGACGATGTACCACTCGCTCAAAGCATGCCCACGGCACTCACCGCCCAAAAGTCTATTCGAAGGCAATTGCGTGATGAGCGCCACCAACGGAAGATGCAACGCGCGAAGGGCACTCGCGCAGTAATGCCGTCCGAACGACCTCCTGTTCCTGTCCTTCCTCCTACTGTCATACATGGTCGACAACGTTCTGCGTCCGTCACGCCCTCGCTTGCTCCATCGAGAGGCGAGAGGATTCGCGGCAAACCAGCTCCCCTTGAGCCTTTTCCCATCGATGATTTGGCGATGAAATTAGCAAACCTTCAAGTGGCAACAGCTCCGTCGACCGCGCCGCCTTCCTATAATGGTATTGCTTCTGCATCACTATCCACAAGGGTACCTATTTCTGGTTCTGCTCCACGGATTCACGGTCCGCAAGCTGTGGACGAAGTAGCGTTTGTCCAACATGTTCCAGCTTATACCACCGACAAACTTTCACAAGATCGGCAATTGAGATCCACACGATCTTTCCATCGTCCAGAGGGGCGAACGGTGGATACAGCTCAGCCACATCTAGAGTCATCCTTATCGCAACGCCTCGGACGTAGACCGACGGCTACCTCGCGCAGACCAGAAGACCCACCTGTGCACAGGGGCAAGTCCGTCACCCGTCCATCCAGAGATGGTTTTGAGATTCGCAATGCGTCGGACCCGCTATTGAGGTCTGCCCGTCCAAGCGAGGATATTAGAAGACCGACACCAACAGTCCCCCGCGTTTCCGTAGATCAGGATGTCGAGCAGCGTGTTCTTCAACGCCCTCCCGTTGAGCCGATACATTCACGGTCTCAGCCTGTCCCTGTGCCAAAAGTACAGGTCACCCAGCAACGAGTTTTTATCGGAGATATGCAGAGATTCAACACGGTGGAGATCACCCCCAACACCAATGCTGGTGATGTCGTTGCCTTGATTGCAAATCAAGGATCGTTGGATGATACGGCAGTCTGGATGCTGTTCGAGCTTGCGAATGACTTTGGCATGGGTAGGTTGATCTTACATCTTCTGTGGACATCAAATGACTCACGCAATTGCAGAACGCCCTATCCGGAGTTACGAGCTACTATCAAATGTCACTGCTTCTTGGAACAAAGACAAACTTTTGAATGCCTTTGTGGTCAAACGCACCTACCTGGCTCCCTTCCTGAGCCGCTCCGTAAGCTTCTCGTTCGTTATCACCCGAAACCCATTGAACTGGTAGCATAGAACATACCCACAAGCTCACCCACCAACCGCGGGTATATCGAATATGAGAGCAAGAAGGGCAAGTGGAGCAAACGTTGGATGGAGTTGCGAGAGCACAGCTTGTGGTTGTCCAAGCGCGACACGGTACGCTATCCTCTTTGATCTTTCAAACCCGACTCAAAGCTTGTTGCAGGGAAAGGATGAGACTTTCCTGTGCTCACTTTCCAATTTCGACGCGTACTATATCACCAGAAAACGCAAGTCTCCTAAACCGTTTGTTTTTGCCATCAAATCTACTGACAACATCTCACTATTTGAGAATGTGTCGGACTATGTTCATATTTTGTCATGCAACCAAAAGGACGGCGAGAGATGGATGGAAGCCATTCTTGTAGCGCGAGTAAGCATTCGTACCCGATTCCTCAAACCTGTTGTTCACTGCAGTTCTAGTCCTATGTTCTTTTCCAGGAACGACATGTCCTATTCGCAAAACCAGGGGAATCTACCTCGATCTCTAACAACCTATCTCGGTCTCAAACCAGAAAACAGTCCATCTCTACGCGCCCTAGTCAACCTCTCGTTAGTGTCTCAGCCCCATTCAGCGCATCAGCTACCGCCGTCACCTTCGAACCTGGCTCTCTCCTGGCCAAACACAGAGGAGATGTCATGTCATGATGTGCTTTTATGTGTACTGAATATACCCACGCATCTATTCTATTATCCGTGTCATTATCCGTGTCATTGCATATTGTATATTGCAAGCTGTAACTACATACTTCTGTAGTCGTATTCAAAACAAATTTTGGAGTCATGATGATTAGCGAGGAGAAGAGTAATAAGGAGCAAGTAAAAGTACACGAGTGTTTCAATCCGAAGATACCTTGGGTTTTTTCTTGGCGGGTTCATCCTCCTCACCTTCCTTAGGACCAGAAGCTTTGGGTTTCGGTTTCGGTTTCGGTTTCGGCTTGGGTTTCGGCTCCTCGTCCTGGTCAACATCCATGGCATCATCGTCCTGTTTCTTGGCTTTAGGCTTAGGCTTAGGTTTGGACGCTGTTTTCTTGGGTTTATCTTCATCGCCTGCGTCACTACCAGCTGCCTTGGCCTTGACCTTCTTCTTGGGTTTATTTTCATCATCGCCAGCATCACTATCGGCCGCTTTGGCCTTCGCTTTCTTCTTTGTTGGTTTCACTTCGTCATCCCCTGCATCACTGCCAGCTGCCTTGCCCTTCGCCTTCTTCTTGGTCAATTTCTTCTTTCCTTTCGCGGCATTCGCCAGCTCGCGATCTCCGCTAGCATCAGAGGCAGTAACACCGCCGTCAGAATCTGAGTCGCTTTCACTCGGTGAACCCTCGTCTGTGGACGAGGCCTGGAAGTCTTCATCTACAGCACAAGAATGAGAGCTATCACATGACATGGAGAAAAATTCGCACCTTCTTCGCTATCCTCCTCATCACCACCCAACCTTGGCTTGGGCATTTCGTCCCCACTACTCGCAACACTTTGCATTTCTTCATCAGAGGAGTCACCTACAGCAGCCAGCATGTCGACATCGGGCACCATCTCATTCTTCAACTTCACTTTCTTTTCCTTGAGGTAAGCCTCGACCGGCTCGTGTTCCTCTTTGTTGATCGACGTGAACGTGTACTCTGGGCCACTCTTGGTCACAATCTTCAGATCGAATGTACGGGCTGCAGTGGCACCCATGCTTGCACCAACTCGAGAGAAGACACATTGATGGATGTCAGATATTTCGATAAGAGTTGGCTGTTTGGAAACGAAGAAGATGTATTTCTCCAGCATGAACAAGTCGCCTTGGACGGCTTTGAGATTCGCTTTGATGCCTGGGTGACCATCACGACTAAGACAGGAGTCAGCCATACTCTAAGCGCAAGATGACTTGCTCACCTTTTGAATGACCCTAGACTGATGATCTTTTTCTTGGATAGAGCACGGAAAACACCCGAGACAACCTCAAAAGTGGGGTCTTCGTAGTTCTTTTTCAGTCTGTCGTATTTCTCGATGTCTTCCCTGATTTGCATATGAGGCATGATCATGTTGTGAATATCGGTGATTGGCTTACTCTGACATATTGAGCTCCGCCGTAGTCTCCTCTTCCCGGGCAAATTGCATAACAAGATAAGAATATCTCGTCTGTCCTTGCCGAATGGGTGTGCTCAATCCCAACTATAATGATTTTAGTCAAAGGTCAAAATGAAGTACATACGACTTACAATGAAAAGTACGTGTTGATCATCTTTGGGTAGGAGAAATAATCGAGCAATGCTGGAATATAAAATTTTGTAGTCGTACGTCTTGCCACGAAGACGCAGGAAGTCAAGGAACATGTCAACGTCGTATCGTCCACGAGGGGTCAAGACGAGAACTTCTTCGAAACTCAGGACCAAGTCCCCAGAAACTTGACCAATGTCTGCCTTGTCTTTGATGGCGTCATGGAATGCCTGTGCTGCGCTCATTTCCTCTCCCTCTCCCTCTCCTTCCTCGTCATCGGATTTCTGCGAGCCAGCGTCCGACCCTCGGGCGCGAGCTTGCGTACCAGGGACATAGAAACGAATCTCTACCATCTCATCTGGTGCGCTGCGAGAAGGCTTCTTTCCAGACGGTGTTGATGGGGCAAATTCAAGTGAAACTTCAGTGCGACCAGCGATGTTGGAGTTTGCTACTTGGCTCAGAGGGAGCTCGAAAGCCGTCTTGTTTGACACGAGGAATGCCAGATCTTGCCCTGAAATAGATGTTTGAGATTAAATAAAAAAGACTTGAAGCACGCCGCACCTTGGATGTCCGTTACACCCCAATTCCAGCCTTTGAATGTGACATCTCTGACTTCTAAGGTCACCCCAAAGTGCTGTTTGAGTAGCCCTGCGAGCTTGTCGTGATCCTGCAAGACTCCTTAATAGCAGTTCATTGCTGAAATCCTGCACCAACCTCCCGTAAGAAGCCATCAAAAGTTTCTCGCCGTCTGTCCTTCAAGCCTATTCGCAGCTGAAAATTCCTTGCAACGCGACACCATTGCGCCCATTTGACTTCTGCAGATGGTATGGCAGTTACTGTATCATTCTCTTCGCCCTTCCAGGCCATTCCACTTGCTGCAACACGAAATTCTGGGAGGCACCATCAATACAGGATGTGAGATCAAGGGGAAGTCTCCTTACTCCCAATTTCAGATGAGAGGCCATAATAAATTTTATCGAACTGCGTCGTCGCCATAGCGGACAACAGAAGGTGCCAGAAAAGAAGGATAGTACTTGGATGGAATTATGCAACGTTGAGACTCGACGCGTTCAATGACAAATCATTGAGATCGCGTCTTGAAGTATGTTTCCATATATATAAGCGAACGCCCGAGTCGATAGTATCATCATACTACTACTTTGGTCTACCCAGGCTGTTGTTCTCCACTAAGCATCTCTAGGAGTACGCCTTCACGTCGAGCAAATCAGCTGGCAACGCGATCTCTTTAAATTTCAAGTGCTACTCACCAATACACAGTGAGCTAACTATCCAGTGTCAACTGCAATGGATTCAACTCAAGAAAGGACCTTCTGCAAGTGGTGAGCTACCTAACAGTACATTGCTGTTGATGGAATAATTCATGTTGCTATTTAGGCTTAATACCAAACTTGAAGCAAATGGTTATCCACCCATGCACTCGCTCGTCCAAGACCTTTCGGACGGTGTGCGCTTAATCCAGCTCATGGTAAGAGGAACAATCGTCTTCTAGCTCGAGCAATCATAATTTATGCTTTGTCTTGCATAGGAAATAATGGGTAAGGTTGTATGCCATATCAATTCTATATGGTGTGGATAGCTCGCGTGTTGTACAGGTGATACATCCCTCGGAAGATACAATAAGAACCCCCGGATGCGCGTCCAGAAGGCAGAGAATGTCAACAAAGCACTGGAATTCATACGACAACGCGGTATCAAGTTAACAAATATTGGTCCTGAAGGCACGTTGCACGGTTCGGTCTGAAGGAACTCAATTAAACCGTTGGACTGTAGACATTATCGACGGCAACTTGAAACTGATCTTGGGTATGATCTGGACCTTGGTTTTGCGTTTTACCATCGCAGACATCAGGTAAGGCAACTCGTACGAGAAGATACTTGATTAAATGTGACTATTTCAGTGAGGAAGGCCTTTCGGCGAAGGAAGGCTTGCTGCTTTGGGCTCAACGCAAAACTGCGCCTTACAAAGAAGTTGATGTACAAGACTTCTCCATAAGTTGGTCGGATGGGCTGGCGCTGTTAGTACACTCCTTGACTGCAATCTGCCTCTGACTTACTCTTACTCGTTCAGCTGTGCATTAATTCATTGTCAT
The DNA here is from genome assembly GCA_016695485.1 of Suillus hirtellus. Taxonomy (NCBI): domain Eukaryota; kingdom Fungi; phylum Basidiomycota; class Agaricomycetes; order Boletales; family Suillaceae; genus Suillus; species Suillus hirtellus. The sequence goes on from MU172286.1 coordinate 682,867, forward strand.
CGCCCCGAGCTCCTGGATTACGACAAACTTGACAAGGCATGTAGCAGTTGAGGCATCGGTAAATATCGTACCTGACTGCGTTGTTCAGTCCGATCGACACGGTAACACTCGCCTGGCATTCCAAGTGGCCGCAGACCATCTTGATGTTCCAGTAAGCTCCCATTAGGCAACACTTGCGGAGGTGCTTACTTTACCTATGCAGCAACTCCTTGAAGTAGAGGACCTGTGTGATTCGATGCGTCCAGACGAACGCAGTGTCATGACCTATATTGCAAGCTATTTCCACGCCTTCTCAACGATGGGTACGTTAGAAATTAAAATTGCCGTCACACCATGTATAATCAATTGCCTGGCTAGATCAAGCCGAAACTGTTTCCAGACGTGTTGAAAAATTCGCTGAACTGATGCAATCCGTTTGGATGAGCAAAAACGACTACGAGCGTCGAGCTCGCGCTGTGCGTCTACTTGAATCGCTTACTTCTCATAGCTCACGCCTTCTTTGATTTCTATAGCTCCTACATGCACTTTCTGAGGTCCAAAAAACATGGTCAACTAGCCGTTTCACCGGCTCATATACGGATGCGAAAGAACAATCTGCTACTTTCACAACTTACAAACACACAACCAAACGTACATGGGTCATAGAGCGACAGGATGTCACTACACTCCTTGGCAACATACAAACGAAGCTTCGGACTTACGGGTTGAGAGAATACATTCCTCCCCTCGGCCTCGCGCTTTCGGTGGGTATTCGAGATGCAGTGTATTAATTTTGTGCCTGATTATATACATCGAGTTCTAGGACCTCGACGATGCTTGGAATGACTTGCTTCAATCTGAAGCGAAAAGGTCACGGTTAATCAATGCACAGATACGACAGTCAGTCATACGTTTTCCATCGCTCGTTATTGATGTTTAATGAGTAGCTCAGGATAAAAGAGTCGTTGCGGAAAGAATTTGCGGATCTAGCTAATGATTTCTCGCAACGTCTACACACCATATCATTGGAACTCTCGGGTGTTGCGGGGCCGCTAGAGGTCTGTATCCAACTTACACATAGACAAAAGCTTACGTATGATGATATAGACCCAGCAAGACCAGGTTAAAGAAATTCAAACCCGCCTGCCGACGTTATCTGAAGCCCTGACGCGCGTGGCAAAGGCAGAGCAAGACTGCGTCGAAGCAAACGTAGAAGAGAACGATTACACAGTGTTCACATGTCAAGACCTCGAGTTTGAACTAGGACTTGTGGCGCAAAGCCTTACGAAGAAAATATCTTTTATTGACAATCAGGTCAGCATCTCTTTCAGCACATCCTACTCGACTAAATGCAGGGCAGATTGTCTCCCGAAACATGACTAACCTGACACCTGCACAACTGGAGCAATTTGAGAGCACATTCCGGTATTTCGACCGCGATGAGACCAACACGTTGAGCTTGACAGAGACGAGCGCAGCTCTCGCTAGCCAGGGTCTTGTGTACTCGGTGAGTGCACCATACACTACGTAGCTACGCTGCTGATTAAGCCATTGAACGATTAGGATGAAGACATGACTTATATTTACGACCAGCTGTTACAAGACTATGGCGCGGTCACTTTTGAAGCCTTCATCAATCTCTTGGTGAGCTGATTCTCCTTCGATATCAATGGCATTCTTACAGATGATTTGTAAAAGGTCGACATAACGGAGGATCAAACGTCACCAGAGCAATTGCGCGAATCATTCCGTGGAATCGCGGGTGACAAAGTGCGTGACTTTCACTTGGTGACTTGTGCGCTGATGAGATTCCTTTCTGCAGCCTTTTGTGACTGAACTCGATTTGCGCCTGGCTCAGCTACCCGTAAGTGCAGTCGACTACTTGAGTCAGGTGATACCGTCGACAAACAATGAGGTGGGAGAACCTGAGTATGACTACGAGACTTGGCTCCAGGACGTCTTTGCATAGTGTGAAACAATCGACCCCCGACTCTGGGGAGCAGAGAGAGCTTTGTGGGGTCACGAGGTTGGGCGGTGTTGGGCGTTTGAACTTTGAACTTTGAGCTCCCCTAACATTGTAGTTACTGTCAGCACACGAATTTAGAATCACGCATTACATCTAAACTCCACAGCATTGCAATTGTAGATCATTCCTGCTGCTGACGTGTCTTGTCTGGATTAAAGAGGTTCAAGATGACTTCGGTAGCTGTAGAATCCTGAAATGCAAAAAGCGTTCGCTGTTTTCACCATGTAGCCAAGGCAATAGAGCCCATATCAACTCGGTTTGATGTAGATCCAACAAAGAAAAGACAGCATTGTCAGTTAAAAGGGGACAGCGCGTGCATTGCGTTACAGTGATATTGTATGCATTCAACGCAGTAGCCTAGGCCAGAAATGTTCATCCCAAGGAGATCTTGCAGGTGCTTCAAAGACGTGGTCCCGAAGATCGGCGCCGTGCCGATGTCTTGTGCCATCGACCAAGCAATGCATCCAACGCCGAACATGACAGAATGGTTGTCAGAACGATCTTTAATCGAACGCCGGGTCGGGACAAACACGACAGCATCAACATAATCAAGTTGCAAACGCTTTTGATGGATGCGAAAATAGGCTATTTGTGTCAGATCAGATAGTGCAACAAATCTACAGGAGCCAACATCCTCACCTTGCGACTCAAACCCCTTTGATTAACTCATCAGGACGTACACCTGGCTTGGAGAGCTTTTCACTCGGGGTACGTCGGACGACTCTATAGACATGAAAGATTATTTATCAAGACCTGCGAACCACCAATACGTCAGAGATCTGACCTTTGTCATGACTACAATCTCATCCCGAGATAAGCTGAGCTTTTTAATCGCATTTCCGAGTACGACATCAGAAAGTTGGAGTATGTCTAATCCTATAGATTAGCAAATCCCTGAGGCGAAGAGGGGTTTTTATCTCACGTCTGCGGTGTTAAAGGTATTGATGCCCACGTCATAACTTCAATATCGACGGTAAAGACACGCTTTGGCATTGAAGTTATGCTACAACAGTACTCACGAAGCTTTGATGTGGTGGATGACTTCTTCCTCTCCAAGAGCCCAATCTTGCCACTCGCTAGTACCTATGTTGAAGACTCAGGTGACTTTAAACATTCGCGCGAGTAAACGCTCTACACACCGTACTGCATTGTTCCCATAAACGAACGACTGATAGTACCATACCATAAGGCATTCCCTTCTGCGTGGTCGACATACTGGCTGTGTTAGGAGCAGTGAGGTTGTTCTGAGAGCTTGAAATGGGCTATAAAGACATGGAAACATTATCATCGAGGCGCAAAGGTGACAAGCCGTTCACGGGATCTGACAGATATGATCGTCTTGAGCCAGTTTGCAGGATAATTTTTTGAGGTTCCATTAAAGTGACTTTGTCTGTGGATCAAATACAGCACCAGATCAATAAAATAATAGAGCATACTGGTCAGGCAATCGGATGCTAGCAGAGTCTGTGTAGTCGCTGATGAGGAGCCACATGCAAGTACTGTCAAGTCTGAATCTGTCGGGTCGTGTTGACGTTAAAATGTCACGGTAACATGTAGCCTTGCCATCCTCCATGAATGATAATAGTGCTTGATCTATGTATAATTCGATGTGACAAGCAAGAAACATTCAACAAAGCCACTGCCACCATAATTACTATTAGCGGAGTGTCAATCAGGTCACGACTGTTTGTTGGACTTGGTAAACAAGATAACCCAAAGGCCTTAAGCTTGTCATGGCACCTCATGCCTCCCCTTCTGTTGCCCCTCCAGATAGCCGACCTACAAAACGACCTCGTTTATTCAAATCTACTCATCGTGTTCTTAATATCTGGGCTCAGCTCGCCGAACGCTACAACAAACGTCTCGACGAAGATGATATTGTCGACCTCTACAGCGGCACCATAATCAGTGACAGAGGAGTACTCAAGAACGGAAAGGACTATGAATTTGGTCATTTTGCTTCCGATGATAGCCAAGATGACCCAGATCAAGAGCAAGAGCAGGAGCAGGAGCCCGGCGAGCAGGACCAGGATGATGACGTCGATGAATTGGACACTCTACCCGTTCGGCGCGCGCCTGACGGTACTATGGCATCAACTTCTGAGTTGCTTCGTGCCGTGCCACCTCTTTCAGCAACAACAGACGCTGACGATCTCAATGACTTTTTGGAGGTTGAAAAGAGACGGAGAGAGCTGTTGGGGGATGAAGACGGTGATGATGACTTGTCTGCGGAAGAACTAGCTGCGCTGCGAGAGGCTTTACACGAGTCGGAGGAAGCTGAAGAGCAGCCGGACACCGTTGATTCAGAAACCATAGAAGACGAGTCTGAAGATGAACTTAATAGCATATGGCAGCACGACGAGGCTAGTGCTGTGTACCACATCCCCCGCAATGAATCTGAACAGGATTCTGCGGAAGGTGAGCAAAAAGTCTTAGAGTTCGCTGATTCTGACGAGGAGTTTGCTGCGCTCCTCGAGCGACCCCCTCAAGCTGGGAAGCGAAAGCGAAACTCTTCGCCATCAGTCTCTCTACGATCTTCTCCATCTTCACACCGCTATACATCATCTGAAAGCACCCTAGGTAATATAGCTACCTCCATAGTCTGCACAATCGCTTACCAACGGTCTACATTGCAGTACCTGATACACCTTCGACTACAGCAAGCACCCGTTTCGCGTCTCGTACGCCGCAGACTCAAATCTACCCCTTCGCCACCCCCTCCATTGATCCCACCCAACCATCACCGCGGACTCAAGTCTACCCTTTCTCCATCCCCTCCATTGATTCCACTCAACCATCACCGCGGACTCAAGTTTACCCTTTTGCCACCCCCTCCATCGATCCCACTCAACCACCACAACTCCTTCTCTACCAGGCGATGCACCAATTATCATATGCTTTGTCCGCCACAATGTCGACATATGGCTCACCTCGAATGCCTCCGCCATCGACAGGCCCGTGGGGTGTGTACCCCCTAGGTTTTACGCATCATTGGGGGCCACAAGGGACGTCTGAAGCATCGCACTCTTTCAAGCTGGACGATAATGTACATGACGATGGACGGCCAGACGATGAAAGTACACTTGTGGACCATGATAGCAGTGCACTAGAGAACGGCAGAAGGCGGAGGCGGTCCACAAGTCCCATAGGTTCAAGGAGGGATGCGAGGAAGATTGAGCGCCGGAAGTCTACCCGATTTTATGACGAAAAATATCAGGAACAGCGTATCGTGGCGAAGGGACAAACACCTGGTACTCCATCTCCTACCCGTAGTCTTACGGGGTCCACTAGCATGAACAAGAAGAAGGGGAAGGCAAAACGCAAGTCGTAGGCTGCATGATCTTCATCCCGTTGTGTATTTAAGCAGTATGTATTGGACATCTTGGGTATGAAGAAAAACTATTAAAATCTGTTGTACTGTTAGTATCTATTTTTGCTACCTTTATCATATACCCTCATAGATGGTGATCAAAATTGATACAGACTTTGTAGTAGTAGGAGAACCAATGAGGTCTTTAGCGTATTAATACCCACACTTGTCTGTCAAGTGGCATAGGCGTACACACGTGCGTGAATAAGTATAATATGTTTGGCTCACATTGTTTTTGCATTGTTTAGACTTGGCTTCAAGACAAGATCAGCCTTATCCAACTTCCAATTTTATTCCTTACTCTTACGGCAGATTACCGGTGTACGATGGTGCAAGGTATAATAGGAAGTGTAAGGGCACTGGGTTCTTGCCTCTATCCGGGGGTGACCTCTGACGAATGAGATTGATCTTTGCAGGAGCTTGTTAAGCTTATCAAGAGCGGCAAAGTCCCAGACAAAGGTGTCGCTGGTTCCAACTACAATATCAGGGTCATCGTTGACTTGACAGTAACATAGATTACCTTATCGTAGACGTTAGAGACGATGATTGGAAGGGAGGAAATATCAAAGGCTCCCGAAATTACCCATCTCAAAGATTCTTGTTGGAGGTCGATGACCTTATCGAGCGGACGAAGGATGTACCGATTACGATCTTCCATTGTGCACTAAGTCAGGAGCGGTATGCATAGTCCACCTGATCTTCCCAATACTTATTCACCGCCTCTTGGACAGTGGGCCAAAGGCAGCCAGAGTACGTTCATTCCTCCAAGCGATCGCGTCGTAAAAATTGAGAACAGAACAGATTTACGAAGAAACTCGCAACGCTTTGCATGATACAAATCACACTGTGTACGTCCTTCAAGGGGGGTTCGTCCAATTCGGGCAGTCGTACAAGGTAACGTTGCATCGTTGATTTCAATCAGAACCCACCACCAATCAGATATTTAAGGACGATCCAGAGTTGGTGGAAAACTGGAGAGAGATCATTTGGTAGAATCAGCTAGGGTCCCTGTGTCGAGGAATTCTGTTCCAAAAGGGTTAGTGCTTCCCTTTATTATGCTTCTCAGCTTCCACCGCTTTCGTCTATCGTTTTGTCTTTCTGCTTGATGAAGCGTTTTGGCATCTCTTCAACAACCTTTTGGAGCTTACGTCGCTCTGCTTCAATATTCCTCTGGCAGACAGTCCTTTGCAAGTCAATCAGTGGGAATATTTAGTGCGAATTTACTCAGAGAACATACCACGTGCCCAAGGAAACAACCATAAAAGTCCCTACTGCCCAGTGTGATCCGACGAGAAACCCTGGACGAATGACGTCGATGACAGTCAGAATAAACTAGCAGACAACGCACCAGCACTCATCATACGGATGACTCCTACTCCAACACCACTGGCGATACCACTCATAAGACTGTTCCGAGCACATGGCATCTCCCCAAGACGTTGAAAATCATCAGCTATTGATATGCGCTAGCTTCGCAAAGTGTTCAGTTGCATAAGGGTTGATACCTGGCTCAGGCGCACCTTGAAAGCTTCCCGCGCATCATGCCAAAAGTTACCAGTTGATTCAACCCTGTAGACGGGTCTGCGGGATTCAGAAGGTTGACTTGATGCAACTTGCGTTCCCTCTACAGAGTCAGAGGACATGACGAACGCTAAATATTACTAGGTTATAGGCTTATAGCTGCAACTTCGGCTTACAGCCGATTCAGAAGCCGCTGGACTTCTCACGGCTAGTTCCGCCCAGAAAAGCCAGTTCGTTCCGCCTTCTCCCTTTTCCTTCAGTTCACGTCTACATCATGTCTCTCCCTCAACCAGTTCCCCCCTCATGGAAGGTATGATGCATATCGCGACTGCCCGCGATATTTTGGAACTTAAAGTGTTTGAACACAGGACCTCGGAAAGTCCTCTAACGACTTGTTGGGGAAGGACTATCCTTTCCATGGCACGTCTCTGGAGGTCAAGACCAAAACGCCATCCAATGTCGCGTTCAAAGTTGGTGGAAACAGGGACTCGAAATCTGGCGCCATTGCCGGGGACATCGAGGCCAAGTACACCGACAAGAAGAACGGCCTGGTCTTCACCGAGACGTGGACCACTTCTAACGCTCTCAAATCTCAGCTCGAGCTCGAGAACTACCTTGCCAAAGGCCTTAAGCTTGATATCGCCACGTCATTGACGCCTGACAAGGGCCAAAAATCAGCCTTGCTTAACGTGATCTACAAACAGTCTGGCGTCCACACCCGTGGCGCATTCGACGTGTTCAAGGTTCGGCGACGTTGAATTCCGTTGTTCTCCGTCTAATGTCAAGGAAATGTTAGGGCCCCACCTTCACCACTGACACTGTCTTCGGTCGCGATGGCTTCTTGTTTGGCGCTGAGACTGCGTACAACGTCACCGAGGGTAAGATTACTCGGTATGCCGCTGCTATCGGTTATAACGCTCCCGAATACGCTGTGACTGTTCACGGTCTCAACAACCTCAAAACTTTCACTGCGAGCTACTACCACCGTGTCAGCGCTGATGTCGAGGCTGGTGCTAAGGCTGTTTACGACACCAAGGCAACGACTTCAGGCGTTGCTCTTGAGGTGGGCACTAAGGCGTAAGTTTAGGACCACATGGTGTTAGCATGAGTGGTTGGAAATTCGCTGAACCTATTACGTATAGGTACCTTGATTCGGCTGCTTTCATCAAGGCAAAGATCAACAACTCTGGTGTTCTCGCCCTTGGTAAGCCACTGCAGGTCTAAGGATTGAGCGTGCTCTGATGACGTTGGCAGGCTACACACAGGCTCTCCGTCCTGGTGTTAAGGCTTCCTTCGGTCTTGCCCTGGACACTCAACGCCTGAACGAAATCAGCCCCACTGGCCCAACTCACAAGGTACGCCCTTCATCGTACTCTAGCCTACGTATTGATCATGACTGTCCATCTAGGTCGGAGCTAACATCGTGTTCGAGTCGTAAAAATACGGCAATTCTATAGCTAGTTGTGCCATTTCGCATCATTAATGACATTATCCTACTACGTATTGCTAAGTAATGCAATGTATTGCTTAGCCTATACTTACACTCGAACAAAATGATGGTTGCTATCAACTCGAACTTCGCAACCAAGAGTTGATGCATCCCGTGCTGGTGCTCTTAAAACGGCCGGTCTTAGTATAAGTCTGCGGACTTCAGGTTTATGTCTGGGTACAAGTCTATAGGGATGCTTACAGCGGTTTGCATAAGTAATGGCGCAACCCCGTGTGAGAAAGTACTTTAAATTGAGTCCTGAACATGGGCGACAAATAGTGTCCAATACAATTATTTCACAAAGACTCAAGGTTTTGGCCATGACACCCTCTTGAGTTGTGACAATCAAGTGACTTGCCACTAGTTGAAATAAGACTTTTACATCAAAACCAATGCAACCGTAGATATAACCGTAGCCCCTAAAGCAGCATAACCAGCCCTGTATGCTCCTTTGAGACTCAAAACTTCCAGAACCACGTGAGTAGTCATTAACAAAACAAGACATAGGTGACATACATTTACCCATGTCCCAGCTCAAGTGTCGGAGACCATTCCAGAAGTGGAAAGTGAAAGGTGCAGCCAGGATGACCTTGCCGGTGTACTTCACGTAGTCTGGCAGCCCCGCAACGAACTCGACAATGTGAGCGCTATCGAAAGTGTCTGGAGCAACGAGGTATGCCAACGAAAAGCCGTATAGGACTGTATGATATCATGATTACACCACATTTCAGTCATTCGTGAGGAATCGGGACATACGCGCACTGAGTGCCCCGCCAGTTACACGGTTTGCAATTGAGCCAAGCCATGTCAGCTGAGGTTGGTAGATTGTGAAATGAGGGCTGGAAGGGCGTTTAAGACGCTGAGCATTTAGAATCTCTTCCGAGGCTGATGGAGGCAAGGATTGTATCTGCACGCCACTAAAATGCATTCAGAAAGGACAGTTCAAAATCACGACAATTATTCTTACCGCTTTGGAATCAAGGTACGCAAAACAGTATGGTTTCTGCCTGTAACAAGTATGTAATCGTACCATTTTCATGAAGTATGATGCGCACTCACCAATGACTGGAGCGAACGCCACTCTCCTCGTAGCAGAACCAAGCCCAATGCGAGCGGACATCATGGTGAAGGTGGAAAAGTGATTTGTGGAAACTAACGGCGATAGACGGAACCGGATCGTGGGAAATATATATCTTGGGGTTTCCAGCGATCCCGTTTTGCCTCTGCAGTGTGGACCACCATGACCTCACCATGTTCTCAAACAACCCCATCATCTCCTGCTCATTATTTGGTGATCCCACCAGTACTACAGTCCCCTCCGTCACTCTCAAATCTCAAAGATCACCGTCTCAGCACAGGTAACCTATCCGTGACCACGCCTGGCACGCCAGGTCTTGAAAGTTCAGCATCATCGGTAATGAATCTTGATTTGAATGACAGCATTCTTGTCCATGAGGCAGACCCAGAGCTGGACACTACTCACAGCGAAGATACCACTGCAGTCGGTCAAATAGATGATGTAGCTGACGAAGGATCCAGGAAGAACTTGCGGGACCATCTACGGCGGACCTTGAGTGTTCAGAGGGAGAAATCAGGTATTTTCATCTCGATCAGTGCATACTGGCACTTCTGAGAGTGTTGTAGACGAAAAGCGAAAAAATGATGAATTCCTAGAAATCAGTTCCGTGTCTCCTGACACAAGTGAGTAATGTCATGATATATAGTCGTGAATGTGGAAGATACGGCCAGTCTGGGGCAGACTTCAAGTCTGATCACTCGTGCCGAGCGTGCACCCAGACGCAGTGGCCACAGATACAGAACTGGGATCTCCGCAGATCTTCATTCAGACCGGTCATTTCAGACTCGTCTTCATATGTTCACGTGTCTCAAATTCGATGTAGCTCTTGAAGAATATAGACCTCGAGAGTACTTTGTACTTACCGACGCTGGAAAACCTGTATTCACCAGGTGAGGCTATTGATGCACTCAGTGAGGTCCAATGATGATAATCACTGGTTAGTCGCCCTGATGGGCAGGACGTTGAGAATTTATCCTCTATCATGGGCATAGTTCAAGCGCTTTTGTCAGTCTTCCTCGACGACGGCGATAAGCTACGCTGTATAAATGCCGGAAGATTGCGGATAACCTTCCTGCTTCGGTCCCCCCTGTATTATGTTTGCGCATCATCGTGGGGTGAGCCAGAGTCTGTCGTGAGTGGTGGCCTCATGTCTTGGATATCTATTCGTGGGTCGATTAATTTGGACAAGAAAGACTCGCTCACACCTCGAGTATTTACATCTACAAATACTGAGCATCGTCACGGCATCCCAATTGAGACGCATCTTCGAGCGTCGCACGAACTTTGACTTACGTAGGTTATTAGACGGTACGATAATTCACCTTCATTGTTCCTTGAAGTTTTTTGATCTTGCCCAAAAAATAGGTTCGGAGCCATTTTTGTTTTCCTTGTTAGGTCGAATGGAACTCGACCTTGCAATGGCGACTTCTTCCTTGAATTGTCTACAGTTGGATCAGAGCTTGCGAGCGCGTGTTGCTGAAGCACTGGTACCGACCTCAAAAATGAAGGTCAAACCTTCTGCTGCACGTGAAGGATCGAAGTGTTGATGGGAATTTGGTTCTAGGATACCCTCTACATCATTTTAGTCGCACGGGGTCAGGTCATAACATTGGTGCGACCTAAAAAGCATTCAATACACCCTGCTGGCGCGTACCCTCTCTCTATTCTGACGTGCGACCTTCATATATACTTGTTGCAGACATACACATTCTCGTCAATACCGTTTATTCTCCATCTATAGTCAACTCGCCTGCATCTGCATCATGGATTCCAGTTTGTCTACCGAAGTTCAACCCCGCTGGTTTTGTCAACGCATATATCACTTTTTTACATCGCCCTGACACAGACTATAAATTTCATCAGAGGACAACACTCGAGAACAATGACAGTGCAGATATCACTGGCGCCAGTCATATTGCCGAAAACAGTCGTGGTACCCCTTCACGGCACACAACCAGGCTCATAGAAGATTCTGGCATTGGACTTGTGTGCATCAGCGGAGGGTCAGAGTTCGAGACTGTGCGAGCATGGTGCGACATCGTCACTCAGGTGTGTTAGACTATTTACCTTAAGCTCATTCATGTCGCTGACATTGACCCCAGAAATTAAATGACGATGGGTCCCTCGACACGCTGGCCAGAGCTGTCGACTCCGGGAAAACACGCTACTTTGCCTCTCAGCTGGGGATACCTGGATTGCGTCACTTTGTTTATAAGTCGAGGCCGCATGTTCAGATTACCTTACCGGCTTTTGAGGAGCCTTATGATACCCTCGATGCGAAGAGAAGGTAATTGGTCCTAGAATTCTTCATTCGCAGCGTGCTCAACCACAGAAAATAGGATTGTCACATTGTACCAGATCGTACATGACGCCATACACGCAAAATCTGGGCAGACAGGAAACCTCAAGCTACAATACATTCGTACGGAAAAGGAAATAGTCATGGGTTGGGTAAGTATTTGGCTGCTCAACACCGCTTGGTCTAATCTTGTGGCTTCAGATAACGCAACCGTTCGAATTGTATGTGGTTTTATCGCCACGGTTACCCAAGGCTGCGGTGATCAATGCTGCAAACGCAGTTACTCGGTGGGTGAAGAATGAGGAAAGTCAACTTTTCCTGAGGGATGCCCCGGTTTTTTAATGGGCGTACTGATGAGACAATACCCTCATTCATTGGCGTCGGGTATCCTTCGGTTGATGTTTGCTTAGTATAACCACGGGATCTTTGCATCAATCTGGCCCATCAGAAACATGTCACTTTTATTCTCATCTCTTTGTGCATTTTAAGTAGTACGACGCGTACTATCAGCCCGTTTTACACATGACAAACTAGCAGATGTGTGAGTGACACGGTTCCGGCCCCGTGATAACCGTGTGCGTCTTGAAAATATTAGCTCACTTCGAATCCCTAGCCTGCCGGTGTACGTAGGCTAACTTACAGTTCAATTGTGCGGCACAACTTTCTCAGACAACTGACGCGTCTCTCTGGCACCGCAGTGATCACACAATGGTGCTGACGAGGTGTCAAGGTGAAAAACATGTATAAAAGAATGCTACTTCGCACAAACTGCAGTCAACAACACCAACCTCACTCAAATCTACAATCATGTCTATGACCAGCTTATGGGCACCCGTACCAAAGCCTTCATCTAGGCTAGCGCGATATCGCGTATTATCCCCTCATGCCGGCGTTCATGTCTCGCCCTTGCAGCTCGGTGCCATGAGCATCGGAGACAAGTGGGAGAAATTTGGGATGGGTAGCATGGACAAGACATCCTCATTCAAGCTCCTCGACGCCTTCTACGATGCTGGGGGAAACTTCATCGACACTGCTAATAACTAGTGGGTATCGTGTTGCAGTCATCTTGAATTCGTCGTCGTCGCTGACGCACTTCACAACCTCTCAGTCAGGATCAAAGCTCTGAAGAGATCATCGGAGAGTGGGCAGAGGAGCGGGGAATCCGTGACCAGCTCGTGATCGCTACAAAAGTAACTCTGGAATTTTATGAATATAGTTCGATGCTGATGCATATTCATTGAAGTACACGACCAATTACCAGCGCGGCAACGACGCCATTCGCCAGAAGGCATCGTATGCCGGTAACAACGTCAAGTCAATGCATCTCAGCGTCGAGGCCAGTTTGAAGAAGCTGAGGACTTCATATATCGACATCCTGTACGTGCACTGGTGGGACTGGGATACCTCCGTCGAAGAGGTCATGAATGGTCTGCATGTGCTAGTGCAACAAGGGAAAGTGTTGTATCTCGTGAGTGTCCCGATTTCTATGCTGACACGAACATTTGTTAACGTGTATCGCTGGCAGGGCATCTCAGATTCTCCTGCTTGGGTCGTGTCCAAAGCGAACCAGTATGCTCGGGATCATGGTAAATCACCGTTTGTGATCTACCAAGGTGCTTGGAACGTCATGCTTCGGGACTTTGAACGAGATATCATACCAATGGCCCGCTCTGAAGGTAGATCAACCTTGTCGCTCGCTATCTGGTGCCGCCACTTACGTTCGCCCCTGTACTATAGGTCTTGCGCTCGCCCCTTGGAACGTCCTTGCCGGTGGAAAAATCCGAACCGACGAGGAAGAGGAGCGCCGCCGACAGACTGGAGAGAAGGGTCGCATGCTCACCAATCCCGGCTGGGAACGCAACGAGACTGAGAGGGCGATGAGCGCAGCATTGGAGAAGGTCGCAAAAGAAGTCGGTGCTGAACACATCACAGCTGTGGCCATTGCATATCTCATGCAGAAGACGCCCTATGTGTTCCCGCTTATTGGTGGGCGAAAGGTGGAGCAGCTGGAGGCCAATGTGGAGTCTCTGGCTATTTCGCTAACACCCGAGCACGTGAAGTATTTGGAGAGCATCATTCCTTTCGATGCCGGCTTCCCCACCTCATTCATCGTGAGTCACATCAGCGCTCTGTTGTGTCAGATTACTGAGACCTGGTTCCATTCAGGGTGATGGCAAGCAAAGCAGTTTGCTAATGAGCAATGCTGCATATATCGAGAAGCAGCCGCAGGAGAAACCCATAGTTCCAGATGTCGAATAGTATGGCAATGCTTGTAATGTGCACATGTACCACGCCCCAGTATTCTAAGCTGATAAGAAGTGTCGCAATGCGTCCGTGCATTATTCTGAGCCCGACAACTCGGTGTACAGGCTGTACAGCACTTGAGCAAAATTTGAACTGGGATGCCACATGATTGGGAATAACGCTTCTAATCCGAATTGCAGCATCAGAAGTTCAGAACAGGTGTGCTAGACTATTTACCTTAAGCTCATTCATGTCGCTGACATTGACCCCATAAATTAAATCCCTCGACACGCTGGCCAGAGCTGTCGACTGCGGGAAAATACGCTACTTTGCCTCTCAGCTGGGGATACTAGATGTACCCAAGTAACGCGTCGCTACCCTCCTACTTCTTGGGATCACAGCTCACCTCGATGCCCAGTTCGGACTCTTGCTTCGGGCCTGAACAGCCCTTGATAGGGCTTGCGCCCAAAAGCACAAACATTTCCATTTCCTCTACTACCTTCTTCGTTGTCAATCCTGACACCTGTTTCGTTTTGAGAAAGCCTTCTCCTCCCGTGTTACAGAAATCTACGCGTCTCGTTTTCCGATATAACCGCGTCCCCGTTTTGATGCCAAGCAGACTGCAGTGCAGCACAGACTGATCTTGTGGCTTCAGATAACGCAACCATTCGAACTGTATATGGTTTTATCGCCGCAGTTACCCAACGCTGCGGTAATCAATGCTGCGAACGCAGTTACTCGGTGGGTGAAGAAAGAAGAAGGTCAACTTTTCCTGAGGGATGGCCCGGTTTTTTAATTGCAGTAGATAGACGTACCGCATATGAGACAATACTCTCATCTAGTAGTGTCCAGTGTTCTTCGGTTGATGCTTTAGTACTACGACATCTCTTCATCAATCACTCGGATCAGAAGCGTGACACGTTTAGTCTGACCTCTTTGTACATTTTAAGTACTGCGACGCGTACTATTAGCCTGTATTACGCATGTTCATGACAAACGCGTGAGTGGAGCATGACTCGTTTCCGGCCCCGGGGATAACCGTGTGTGTCTTTATAATATTAGCTCACTCTGAATCTCCAGCCTGCCGGTATACGTAGGCTGACTTCCTGTTTGTACAGTATGACTCTTACTCAGACAACTGACGCGTTTCTCTGGCATCATAGTGATCACACGATGGTGCTGACGAGGTGTCAAGGTGAACAACATGTATAAAATGCTGCCAACCTTCACACAAACTGCATTTCAACAACTCCAACCCACTCAACTCTATAATCATGTCTAAGGAAATGACCTCGTTCTGGGCACCCGTGCCAAAGCCATCATCTAGGCTAGCACGATATCGCGCATTATCCCCTCATGCGGGTGTTCATGTCTCACCCTTGCAGCTCGGTGCCATGAGCATCGGAGACAAGTGGGAGAAATTTGGGATGGGTAGTATGGACAAGACATCCTCATTCAAGCTCCTCGACGCCTTCTACGATGCTGGGGGAAACTTCATCGACACTGCTAATAACTAGTGGGTATCGTATTGCAATCATCTTGAATTCGTCGTCGCTGACACACTTCACAACCTCAGTCAAGATCAAAGCTCTGAAGAGATCATCGGAGAGTGGGCAGAGGAGCGGGGAATCCGCGACCAGCTCGTGATCGCTACAAAAGTAACTCTGAATTTTATGAATATAGTTCGATGCTGATGCATATCTATTGAAGTATACGACCAATTACCAGCGCGGCAACGACGCCATTCGCCAGAAGGCATCGTATACCGGCAACAACGTCAAGTCAATGCACCTCAGCGTTGAGGCCAGTCTGAAGAAGCTGAGGACTTCATATATCGACATCCTGTACGTGCACTGGTGGGACTGGGATACCTCCGTCGAAGAGGTCATGAATGGTCTGCATGTGCTAGTGCAACAAGGGAAAGTGTTGTATCTCGTGAGTGTCCCGATTTCTATGCTGACACGAACATTTGTTAACGTGTATCGCTGGCAGGGCATCTCAGACTCTCCTGCTTGGGTCGTGTCCAAAGCAAACCAGTATGCTCGGGACCATGGTAAATCACCGTTTGTGATCTACCAAGGTGCTTGGAACGTCATGCTTCGGGACTTTGAACGAGATATCATACCAATGGCCCGCTCTGAAGGTAGATCAACCTTGTTGCTCGTTATGTGGTGCTTCTACTCACGGTCACCCCTGTATAGGTCTTGCGCTCGCCCCTTGGAATGTCCTCGCCGGTGGAAAAATTCGAACCGACGAGGAAGAGGAGCGCCGTCGACAGACCGGAGAGAAAGGTCGCATGCTCACCAATCCTAGTTGGGAACGCAATGAGACGGAGAGGGCGATGAGCGCAGCATTGGAGAAGGTTGCGAAAGAAGTCGGTGCTGAACACATCACAGCTGTGGCCATTGCATATCTTATGCAGAAGACGCCCTATGTGTTCCCGATCATTGGTGGGCGAAAGGTGGAGCAGCTGGAGGCCAATGTGGAGTCTCTGGCTATTTCGCTAACACCCGAGCACGTGAAGTATTTGGAGAGCATCATTCCTTTCGATGCCGGCTTCCCCACCTCATTCATCGTGAGTCACATCAGCGCTCTATTGTGTCAGATTACTGAGACCTGGTTTCATTCAGGGTGATGGCACGCAATACAATTTTCTATTGAACAATGCTGCATATTTCGAGAAGCAGCCGCAGGAGAATGCCATAGTTCCAGATGTTGATTAGTGCTTGTAATGTGAATATGTACCACGCCCCAGTATTTCAAGCTGATATGAAAAGTCACAATGTGTCCGAGCATTATCCTGAGGCCCACGAATCGGTGTACAGGCTGTACAGCACTTGAGCAAATTTTGAAATGGGATACCATATGATTGGGAATGCGATGTTTAACGCTTCTAGTCCGAATTGCAGTGTCAGAAGTTCAGAACATAGGAACAGAAAATATTAAAGCTCCGTTGTTTTCTTTTGTCGTTAAGTTATTGTGGTCGACATCGGTTAACACCTTATGTAGCGTGACATCGGTCGCCGTCACGTTCATGAAAACATTCCTTTTTAGGATCACCTCGGGATAACTGTTTTCATTTCTTCAGCCGTCTCAGTGCTTCCTCGAACTCCGAGATGTTTAGGATTTCGTTGTCCAAGGTTCCATTGTCTCGCCCTGTTCTCCCTTCTATTCAAAATGCTCAGAGAAGAACAGTCACAACAGTGAGATGTGACGTTCCCCGCAGGGCCGACATTCCAAGTCCAAGAGGTCTAATTGTAAAACGCATGTTTTTACTCGTTATACTTACCAGCTTAGGGCCAGGCAAGATATCTACGCCGCAAGACTTTCTTAAAGCCATTGGTCGTTCTTCAGAGACCAAAATATCCATAGATAGCTGGGACGCGTTCTGGCGCACCTCAGGATGGGATATGAAGAATGCCGGGCTGAGCATCCAAGACCGGAGGTCCGTAACTCTTCGCCTATATTGTTCCTTACCAGTGCATCATCATACACAAACACAGGTACATTCTTTGGTGCATGGAAAAGTTTAGGCAGAACAAGCCGATAGAAGGGTTTGCCCACGAGGAGAGACCCAAGAAGAAAATACGGGGGTACGTACAGCTTTAATTTCAACAAGACCTGTCCTTTGTCTGATAATTATTGCTATTAGTCGAGGTCCCGCTGTTCAATTCGGAAAGCGCATTCGCTCGCGGAGAGATCGGTAGTTCCGTACCGTACTCCAGCGTAATTTCGCCCCAGATCTATTCTTCATTACACGCATATTCTGAATTATTTGACCACCTTTGTTCAAATCGCGTTCAAACTGCTGTCAGCGGCTACCGGTGACCCTCTCGGGTAAAGTCTTAAGGCTAGAGCTGTCCTTTGTTGGTCCAAACAATTTCCCACGAGGCATACTGGAAGTTTCGCTTTCTCGACCCCACGTTGCAGTGCACGAGTTCAGAAGTCAAGCCCGAATAGGTTTTGACATTTTCTGATCATTGTTCACTTGCTGTGCAGGATACAGGGGTTCCGCCTGCAAGTTAACTGTACTACATCCTATTGCAAGAGATATCGATGATCAAGTACACTTGCGATCTGCGTGAGTGTGCATAACATCTATTCAACTTCCCGAGTAAGGGCTGTACCCTTTGTTTTACTCCCAACAACGATTGTGAGGAATCCACGTGGCAACCAGGGCGTACCACTTCGAACCGTCACATTCTCACCATGGTTGAATCATCTTATCTTGATCTAGCCGAGCATCAATTTTGAGGACCCTTTTGTTCTGTTCCGAGAACCAAGGGGTGGGCACTAGGGGCCTATATTCGGGCAATCCCTGGAGCGAGGCAGCCTCGATGTGACAAACATCGAGGGTTGAACGTCGGAGTTACTTGAAAGAACAAAACGAGGTTCGGTAAGCCGAAGCTGAGACATGAAAGAAAGAAATCTATATAACGCGTCCAAGTCAACATCCAGTGCAAATCTACGTACCCCAATCCTTGCGCACAAATCTACTTTGCCATGCCATCCACTATCATCTATCGTCGTCAGTCTATGGCGACTCTCTACGACAAACTTCGTGCTCAAGACGGGGAGGATCATATGGCTTGGCTTGCCGAAGTTACCGCCGAATTCGACACTGAAGAAATTTTTGTCCCTTCTGTCCCAAGTCCACCTTCGGTTATCTCATCTGGTTCATCTTCAGCATCATCTTCAAATTCACCTCAAAACTCAACAACTTCCCTGGACACTAATGATCAACTCGGAGGCGAATCCGACTCCGACTCTGATTCGGACTCGGGGATCGAACTCATTGATAATCCAGATGGGATTCTCTTTCAGTGTTATGACCCTATTCAATACAACCCCTCAGACGTGTATGTTTTGGGTCTATGTCATGACTAGCCATTTATCTTATGCTCGTTCATAGTCTGGACCACAATCTCCATCCAATCGCGGATCTTCCTTATATCCCTCCCGTCGAACTCAAGTGTAGCCCTCCACTCAACTTTGAGTGCGACGCAGAGTCCCAAAACGCGCTTACCATGGAGCCCACTCCCCCATCTTCCTTTATTCCTCAACCCGCATTCCCTACAATAAACGACTCCCTGCCATTTATGACGCGCTCTACTCGCTCCTTCCCCAAGCGTAACGACTTTGTGGCGCCCCATGAGTTGGAGGAGGATGTTGACGGGCAGAGTGACGCTGACGAGACGGATGATGAATATACTCCATCATCTTCACGTAATCTGAAAAAGCGTCGTCGCTCCACGCGTCATTCCAGCGTGTCTTCCCATGTCCCCACCTATACCACGACCCAATACGTATCGCCTCCCGCAAAACGACTCCGCCCCTCCCCCCTTCCACGAAATGCGCAAGCTATCCCTGGTAGTACTCCTAGCTTTGCGAATAAATCTAACCCTTGGGCATGTCCCTATTGCAAGTGGGTCCAGCGCAATCATCGTACTCCCGACCTTAAACGACATATCCGCACGCATACGCGTTTCGAGAGACCTGCACAGTGGGTCTGCTGTGGTATACCCACCGAGTCGGCTGCAATGTACAACGTTCCGCACGACGCGACTCTTTACGTTCACAACGGCAAACAAATGATTGGAGGATGCGGGAAGGAGTTCAGTAGGCGGGACGCGCTCAAGCGTCATCTGGGCAATGACCACATCTCTTGTGTGGGAGATATCGACGCGTTTGCTAACGTCTACGACGATTAATCACGAACTTATGAAATGATCGACTTTGTGGTGGCTGTCAAGATAATCTGACAGGTGAGCTTGATGCCCGTTTTTTGTTGTGGAACCGTTCGCTCATGAGTCCGCACAGCATTTTCTTCTATGTATTATCAAGTATCTTATCATATCCCAGCCACAGCGCTTGTCTCTCTCATATTTGGAACTCATGTGTCACCCTTCTACTCCAGCTACAGTTGCACCATCTTTTCTGTACACTGCTTGTTGCGCTTCCTTAAATTCGTCAGAATGCTAGTATTACTAGTACATACTGTGTATGTACTTCCCCATAGAACGACCGATCAATCACTCTCCTATCTGGTTGTCAGACTTTTGACGTCAGGCACTAGTTATTTTCTCTTTCAATCATGAGACGCTAGCGGCAAGGCACTGGCAAATGAGCTCGAGATGTTGCAAGGGACGCAGTGGGCTGAGTATTACACAGATGGTATCAACCCCGTATCTGTCTCAACTGCGGTGGTCGCTAGACGTCTGAGTTAATGGAAGGGTTTGCTTCATCTCGGTTCACCGCGTAACACAATACGATTAGCATCGCCGCGCCCTGTCACAAAATGGCCGAAGCCTGCAAAGCGCAGTGAGCTGGGAACCTGGCTTACACAATCATTGGACGTGCGCCGTCGGCAGTTTAGTTCAATTCTTTTGACAGTCGTTCCTGTGGTCGAGATTAATTGCATTTTTCATAGTGACATACTCCCGCGGCGGTGCCGGCCCTGAAAACCCTAATTATTGTGCCCGCTTTATTCCTAAGAACCAGGGTCAGTAGATACATCCATGTCAAAGCATGAGTGTGATGAAAAAGACACGTTGAGAAAGGACGACCGACAATTTAGGTGACACACGGTCCACATACAGAATATCATAGATTGATCTTGATTTTCGAGTCAAGTTGCACGTCTCCGTGGAACGCCAAACTACTCTTGTCTCAAGTAGTCAACACTCATGACGGTAGAGGGACTTGCATTTCAAAGAGCGTTCACACAGGAAAGAGCCGTATTTCAGAACACTCGGTACTGGACGAACTGAATATTCATTCTGAAAGAAGGATTAATGTACATCATTTGCAACACATGGAAAACTGAACTTGTTGAATCTGAGTGGAAAAAACGATGGCATCAGTTTACAACCAACAAGCCCAGGATTTCCATACCTGTATAGGGAGGAGCTACGCGCGCTCTGAAGCAGTTGTCACATCCAACCTCTGCCCCTGTATCCAAATGCCACGCCTATTCCGTTCGTCTCCAATGCACCACCACTTCTCCAGCACACCCAATGTGATACCTGACTGCGGCTCGAAGAAATCGAGCGCACCCACTCCCTTGTCGCTTTCTTTGTACAGTTCAACTGCAACATCATTTGTTTAGGTATTATTTCTTGTAAATTTTGTTCAACTTACTGCATTGAGCGTCAAAAGGAGCACCAGCTTGGAAGACTCCGCATGAAAGACCGAGTGCAGTGGCCCCTCCCCTGGTAGCCAAATACAACGCGTCTTTCCAATCGATTGCGAGAGACCGTTCATCACCGCTCAGTTTTCTTGTACCGTCTCTGATCCTGGAAACAGCCACGGCCTGCCGCATGCTGTTCATGATATCTATGCTATATCCACCGGCGATATCCGTGCCAAGACCGACGGGTACGCCAAGGTCCAACGCTTCACGGAGCGGGAATGGCTTTTCCGAAAAATACGAGTTCGAGAGAGGGCAGTGTGCCACTGCGGAACAGCTGCCAGCCATACGTGACAGCATGTCTGTATCCAAGAATGTACAGTGGGCTTGGACGGTTTTCTCCGTGAGTAAATCGAACTAGGATTTGAACGTTATTAACTCGGTATTCATTAAACACGAGGATCACTCACGTTATCAAAAACATCGATGTCGTCTTTGTGGCGTTCGCTCAAAACCCACTGCACTGCTTCGTGGGCCTCCGCCAAGTGACTTTGGATTCGAACTCCTTTGTCACGAGCGAGTTTTCCGAGCCCTTTTAGAAGCTCATCCGAGCACGTTGGTACAAACCGTGGTGTAATCACAGGTTCAACGAGACGTCTGTGTGGTTCATAAGATGAAACCAAGTCACGACAGCCGTCGATGAATTCCTCGGCAGAGTGTATTGAAGATAGAGCGGAAGACTCCACGTACGAGGGTCGAGACGAGATATCCATTGATAGCTTCCCTACGAGCGCTCGTATACCGATGGTTTGCATGGCTTCTGCAAGGATTAGACTGTGATTCTTTCCAGTTAGCACGTCCGTTTGCGATATGGTGTTCCTGTTGAGCTTTGCGCTTACTTCGCTGTGGTGTTGATCGTCCCAAACAACAGAACCGCGCCAGTTCCGGCGTCTCTTAGGCGCTCTGCGAGACGTACGTAAACTGCCTTTGCCAACTCTGGTCGGTTGTCCAAGCTTTCTTCAGACTTGAACGCATACTCATCTAGCCACTGCATCAGAGGAAGATGGAGACCAGTCCCCTGGAACAGAAACTGGGGCGCATGGAGATGCAGATCGCAGAATGTCGGAAGTAAAAAGCTTCCTGATGGTATGGTTGTGATGGGTATGTCGATTCTTGCTAGAAATTCCTTAGATGCTCCGGTGCCAGCAGGTCCTACATAACTTATGAAACCTTGGTGATCCACAACTAAGGCACACGCAGATGGATTAGTAGTATGTTTCGACGATCGTACGATGGAAGATGAAATCCTCACGTAAAATATGATCTTCGAGAACTTTGAGGTGCCCCAATGAAGGGCAATGAACCAGAGTACCTTTGAAAGCAGTCGCAATCGTCATGGTAGTCAACAACAATGATGATGTTTGTGACTATTCTGATGTACTGTTCTGGAAGATCATGATAAGCCCATCCCTTGCGGGAATTAGCCACGTGCCAGTGTATAATTAAATGCTACATGAAATGGTCCACGGAGAGTTCCGTTCACGTTTCAGAGCTCTCTGCTCTACAAGCGCTGTTCCGCAACCAATCTATCGTTACATCCTCTAGATGGTCATCGAAGTCTCCGAATTTCTCGTGAAGATGATGGTCGCGAACAAGGCTAATTGCGCGCATGGGCGAATCAGCTTTGTCTAGCAAAAAAATTGATCCTGTTGTGAATGCGGGACTTTGCGCTATGCATGGCCGCCAGAATGACGTAGAAGGCTGTGGTAGATATGGCTGTTACGTGTTAGATAGTTACGAGTCCATGCTAATGGCTTAAACATACGAGTAAAGCTGGATCTCCTGTTCCCAACTTGTCGCCGTCAATCTTGAAACAAGAATTAAGTGAATAGTTTCCTAGTTGTAGTGACTTATTCATCTACTCACAACAAATGCTACTGCATCGTTAAACTGGTCACGAATTTTCTGCGCAACCCGCTCGCCGACAGGCGCAAGAGCGGTGTCATCTAGCCTCTCGCTTGCTTGATAGTATCCCACTAGAGCCATCTCTTGTGCTTCAGCATATCCTTTCGCCTAGAAGCGTTACTGTATGTCAGTATCATGACGAACGTTGCGTTGACATAGAATGACTGTGACGTACCAAATCAAGTCCGATTTCCATCATAGGACTGAGGCTTGTCCAGTGATGGAGCAGTGGGATGACATCCTCTATCACTACCACGTCTGAGGCTCGTCTACCAAGTAGAACACCGTTCACTGGTAGGTGAGGATGTTTCGCCGCGTGAAAGAATATCTTTAGGTACGCGTTTTCAGAAAGAGAGTAGGACACCATCGTGGCGGTCGTATATTGGGTGTGTTTTGAGAGTTCTACCGAGATTTATAATTAGCATGACGTGTCACTAGGCGCAATCAGAAACTTGACCGACGATCGTGTCTGCTACTTACTAGAGCTGCTTCAATAAAAGTACAGTGGAAAGGAAACGTGGGAGAAGTCGGTCGTTACGCTCCCTTACAAAATCACACTCTACACCATGACGTCCAATGGCCCGGAGATATTCACCGCAACCTCAGCGTATTCTCTAGCTGGGGTGGCTGCCATGGCCTTTGTTGCCACCACTGGCGCAAAGATTTTACTGCCGAAGAACGCGCGCTGGCAGGACTCGTTTACTTTCATCTGGCTGGTTCGTCAGTCCACTTGCACATCAGGCTTTATTTTGACAACATCGACAGGCATTTGATGCATTGATTCACCTCTCTTTTGAGGGATCATTCCTATACCTCTCGACCTTTGGCAGGACCGTAAACTCCAGCGTGGGGCCATTTGCTGAAATGTGTGAGTGATCTAAGCTTCATGCTGGTCCTCAATCCTTAAACTAGATAATTGCTTATCTAGGGAAGGAGTATACCCGTGCAGATGCACGATGGGGTGTTTCTGATCCCACTGTCGTCTCCCTGGAGATTTTGACGGTCTTGGGTGCGGCACCTATGTGCTGCTATATTATAAGGCAAATCGTTAAGGACGACCCTGCGCGTCACTATTGGATCATCGTCCTGAGCACTGCTGAGCTGTATGGCGGGTATGTATTTCGTTGCAAGTAACCTTGAAGTTAGTGACCCTCTTTCCAGATGGATGACGTTCTGTCCGGAATGGTTGACGGGAAGCCCAAGTTTGGATACTTCTAACCCGCTCTATCTCTGGGTTTATCTTTTCGTGAGCATTTCCCGTCTCGTACTATGACTATAAGTGTCTCACCTAATTTTGATCACGACAGTTTATGAACATCATGTGAGTCTAAGCATATGGTTTTCTCATTGTCGATTCTGATGCTTCATCTCAGCTGGGTAGTCATTCCAGTCTGGCTGATGTGGGATTCATACGGACACATTGCTGGCTCACTGCGCCGCGCTCAGATGGTTATGAAAACAAAGAAGAACTAAATCTCCAACGCTAATATACCTGGTTGGTATCTATGTTGCCCATACCTTAGATTTATGACCTTTTGTGGTCCACGTCAGATTGCTTTGCTATTGATAAAGTCAAACGATCGTGAAGATTAGTCGTGCACTGAAATGATTTGCGAACCAAGCGCAATGCTAGTAACTAGGAGTCCACATAGCGTGTACCGAAGCAACCTAATTCTATGTTTGTAGAAGGAAAAAGAAATTCGTCTCTGCTTTAGCAGAATCAATCGAAAAATCAAGCGTAGGGCATCAAGTCCGTGATCAAGTGAAAGAAGTAAGCTAAGTCCATGTCCATGATGTTATCAAGTCATCTAGAGTTCCAAGCCGAGTCCGACTGGGCTTAGGGTTGAAGGCCCGAGGCACAAGCTTATACGATGCAGAACTCTGGAGAAGCATTTCCGGAATCACCAAACACTGAAAACGTGTCAGAAATCCATCCAGCGAAATGACAAGTGATACTTACAGACAATAATAGCATTGGAGCGAACCGTGGCGTTCTCAGGAACAGTGAAGGCAACTTCACCGCTGATGATGGGGAAATCCACAGCAAGGGGATGCTCTAGATTGCATTTCAACAACAGTATTCATGGCATGATTAAGAAATGAACATACTGATGTCTAGGTTCTCGGAATCGTTTTCTAGGTATCCCAACAATAGGAGACCAGTAGAATTCATTTTCTCAGCAGGGACATTGTTTGTCGCCCAGGTCACGGTCTGCATGGAACCACGGGGCCAGGATGTGAGAGGGGTAGGGCTAAGGATGGTAGGGCTCCAGGCGAGCAGTTCAACGGGATGGACAGGTGCAGCGGTAGAAAATGCCAACAAAAGGGCAGAAAAAATAGAGAAAATCGTCACGATGCTGAACATTCTGAATTGAAGTCGTGAAAAAGAGTGGGATGTGGGCGGTTGGCCTGGTTTCAAGGCTTGTATTAAACGTGAGGAAACGGGAAGATTGAGGATAGTCGAAATTGAAGTCGAGTATTTATATATGCGGCGAGAGGCTTGGCTCTATTTGTTGTAGCTACCGCGTGTGGGCCCGTGATTGAAACATATATATGATCGAAGACGTAAGGAAGATCTTGTTAAGAAGCTGAATGCTAACAAGACCGCTGTAGGCAGATGGCTTGGGCTCACAATACCTCTAAGGATGGACCGTTCATATTCAATACTTCATGAAAAAACCTGAGCAAACCTTCCAGGAACCCGCGGTAGTGACCATGAAGTCCTGAACTTCTTTCCCAACAATATGATGGTTGATGGCCGTACGGAACGGTAGCGGATATTAGCGGCGAGGGCTATAGTCGTCAAGATCTTGAACAAATTTCCCGCACTACCATGATGGTAGGCACACCAAGGAAGATAATCGATCCACGTAAATCGCTGGCATACACTGCAGTCTGTAGCATGTCACAGAGTCAGTGCAATGAGATCGTGGACCAGACAACCAACGTCGGACACCGGACACCGGGTTTACACTTCACCCAACAAAATGGTTATCCCGCAAGATCTTGAGACGCACCGTTCGGTTTTCCGTCATTCCATGGGTAATCTCACCCACGACCCGACTTACTGCTTCATCACCCTAAGCAGGAGACCGCGGACACACGAGGTGCAAGCTGACGCGCTGCTCACGCAAGGTCACATGTATTTCACGTGACTTGTCACGTCCTATCGACTATTACACATCAGGAAAACTGCGTATTACTTAATGTTTCCTTACATGAGGTCAGAGTCCAGGCTCCTTCCCAGCCCCTCGGTTCGAGTGTTGAGGGGTGATATATCTGAGAACTGAGACTTGAACTTGAGACATCATGTACCATAAGAAAAATTCAAACCCAGCATAACCTTATTCCCCTCACACTCTCACTGGGGGCTGGAAGATAACATTTGTAAGCAGAGGTCAGCCACAGTGACTGTGGAACACTTGAAAACACTCACTCACACCTAGCATAGGATTACAATTACTTGAATTTATATATTCATTTATCTACCTTGGTTAATGTTACACCCATTCCAATCCAGGAAATGACAGCTCCTAATGTCCATGAGACACCATCAATATCTGAAACCCATCTGCATTCACAGCAAAAATTTGGTGTTTGGCCATGTCTATGGCAGGTCAAAGTGGCACTTACACTTCTGAAAGGCAACAAGGACATACTGTGCATCACAGGGATGGAGATGGGTAAGACACTGGGCTTCTGGATTCTGTTGCTGTTCCAGGTCAATATCATTCAGCTGGTTGTCATGCCACTCAACTTACTTGGTAAACAAAACACCATGTCTCTTGCAAAGGCTGGAATCCACACCATAGTGATCAATGCAGAAACTGCCACTGCTGCAAATTTTTCAGTCAGTGCTACTTTGTAATCTATGGAAATTTACCACTTACATGTCAGCAGGCAATCAAAGCCTTGAAGTACCACACCATTGTAGTCAGCCCTGAGCAAATCATGAAACTAAATGACGACTTTGAAAAACTTCTAAAGGACCCACTTTTTGCTTCCTTGCTCATGGCTGTGATCATCGATGAAGCACACTGTGTCACTGAATGGGGAGAGTTTCATCCAGAATATTGAGAATTAGGCTGCCTTTATTACATCCTAGTATAACCGCAGCTCGGCTACGGCCCACTCTGGCTTGGCATTCATCGGTTTGTACTAATTTTGGCTATCCTAGTAAGCCAAACTACTTATATATAGTTTGGTCTGGTTTGTTAGCTGTTTGGAGTCCCATGAACCAACTGTAAGCCAAAAATAATCAACAGTGGCTTGAGCTGGCTTAAGGCCAGCTCAAGCTGATTTATAAATATGAAATTACATCTCTGTTGAAGTCTCATTCCTGGTTAGTTTGACTGTTGCTCCTCGAGGCCTCAAGGCTCAAGTTATCTCATAGTATGCCTACCATGAACCATAAGGTCCCGATACGAGTTGACAGTAGATTCAGACTCAGAGATGTTTTAGGATCCGGTTCATATGGTGTGTTGTTCACAAGCTGACTATAATTATAAAAAATTAATATACTATGGACCCTACTTAGCTGTTGTGTACCACACTCGGAACATCATCAAAGATGATGCAGTTGCCATCAAACTCAAATCCATCACAGCCCAGCCATCTTCTGTACAGCATGAATACACCATTCTGAAATAACTTGAAGGTGGAATTGGGATACCCTGTGCTCTCTGGTTTGGTTGAGAATCAACATATCATGCTTTGGTTCTTGGCCTCCTTGAGCCATCACTGCATGATCTTTTCCTTGCACATGATTGAAAATTTAGCCTTCATACTATTGTCAATCTAGGAATCCAACTGGTCAGTTGGTTTGTGCTGGGTTGTTGCAGATAGGCTAACCCATTTTCCAGCTCTTACATCTTGAGTACATCCACTCAAACAATTATGTTCATTGCGATATCAAACTGCAGAATGTCTTGGTGGGCCTTGGCTATTTGAAGCACACTGCATTTATAATTGATTTCGGTATCATAAAGGAATACTAGGACACTGCAACCAGAGTCCATATTCCCTTTCATCAGAATCAATGTCTCACTGGCACTCCTGCCTTCACTTCAATCAACAACCACTTAGGAGTTGACCCAGGTCATTGTGACAACTTTGAATCACTTACATACATGTTGATCTATCTATTACATGGCTTCCTCCCATGGCTAACTAGTGACAACAAGAAACTCTCCAGCTCTTCCATACTGGAGTGCAAGGTCAACATCACTATTGAAGTCTTATGCAATGGAATTCCTGTTGAATTTGCAAGTGTTCTCATCTACATGTGCTCTCTTGCATTCTCAGAAGACCCTGACTATGGGCATCTTCGTTCATTGCTTTGTGGTCTTCAAGCCACTTTGGCTGCATCATCTACATGCTCACTGGATATCAGCATGCCTGATAATCACATCACACATCACCCTCCAATCTCCAATGAACACTGGATGGCCAAGGCAGCCCCATGTCTGCCAGATGCAACACCACTTTGCAGATCTACTCATGTGTGAGTATCCTGTCCCATGTTCCCATTCACAATCTGAAGCCAATGTGATTTTGAAGTTTATAGCAATGTGCTGCCTCTCCCATGCACCCAACTGCACTGCGGAAAAAGCCATTAGTTGCTGGATCACACTGTTGAATATGTCTCTCTATCTCTATATAACCATACAGTGTACAAGTTTTGTAACAATGTGTTTCTCATAGGTTTCAAACTGTTCAATGCGATCAAACACATGTCAACAAATTTGATCATCTTGATTCTAGGCCTAATTCCTGACTCCCAACTCCCAAGGGCCGACTCCATGCTGAGTCATGCAGCTTCTTATCTTTTCCCATCCTACCATCTTCTTGCCTATTCTCCTTGCAACTTGCAAGTGCTGTTTTTCTGCAAATTGGTTGGCCTGCTACAGAAAAAAACTTGTCCTAGACACCTGTACCTTACTCCTGAAGTTTGAGTCCCAATATCTACCAGTTTTGCCCTACTGAATCATTCACCATCATGACCAACCTCCTGGATGATGCACAGGGGATTTTCCACAAACACCCCAATCTCCTTGCACTGTATTAAATGCTTAATCAATTAGTCGTTGACTCCTGGAATGAAGGTAAGCATTAACTCGCTTGACCCATTGGTTGATATTTGAAACATATGTTCAGTGACCATCAAACCACCCACCCTGACAATCATGGCAAACCCTCTGCAAACATGAGATGTCCCTTTTGCTGGATGTCCTTGCTATATTGCAATCTGGCTTCTGGACAGCCAGTTGACTCTGAGGATTTAGGTAAGCTGTACTATGCTTGATATAACCAACTGATTGCGAGATCTAGGATACATTAGAACACATGTCTTATGGCATCAGTATCCCTCTCATTGGGTAAGGTAGTGGGCATTGGGGAAACCCCACACATATATCATGCTGCCTAGGACCACTCAAATGAACAAGATCTTATGGTACATACCCTGGGCATACATTCAGTTGTCCCCCTGGTGTCATATCACAATTAATAATGTTGTTCAGGCCTTCACTTGTGCATACACATTGGACTTGTCATTAGTTGACTCAGCACTGGTGTTTCCCTGCTGTTTCCCCTGACAAAGATACATAAAGACTGTGTCTTTGAATCTTTACTGTCACTCAAACATGCTTCCTCATCAATAAGGGCAGAAGACTCAAGTCACCACTGTGCCTACTCATGCTGCTGTAACTCCTACTGTTGCTGCTCCAATTGATGCTACCCCCATCATTACCTCCACCACTGTCACTATTGCACCCATCACTGCCACTATTACACCTATCACTGTCACTGTTGTGCCCATTGCTGCTGCTGTTGCATTAAATGTAACTATGCTTCAACACCCCCAATGGCAATGGCAACTGCCTCTGAGGTTCTGCAATAATAGCCCAGTTTGTATTGGCACTAGTTGCATACCAGATGATGGAGAATACATGGACATTGGCAATGTCTCTGAGAATGAAGAAGATAACTTGCCTGCACCCAGCATTAGAGCTCCTCCAGTTCCCAGCCCTCTGTAGACAGTCACTAGTACCATCTACTCCACCCAAGTCAATCCCTTGGCTACAGGTGTCCAAGGAATGCAGCCTAAAAGCACTGCAGATGTCAATCACTTCTTCAGTGAAAATTCAGCTACTAAATGCAAGATTTGCTGAATCTGCAAGTGAGTTTTGTGTCTGCAGTTATTTTGTTCTTTCTTATGGCCTTGTCCAGGGAGTTGCAGGAGGTGGATAGTTCACACCAGGTTATGTTGTATAAGCACTCAACCTGTACTTCTGCCATCATACTCATGCTTTCTATCACCACACTGACATTTTCCTGCAAGAGGCAGAGCATCTATGCTGGCCTATCTACATACAGCCACTAAATGAGCAACTTGCTGAAGGGTGGACTTTGGTAGCTATCTATGAAAGGCTCTGGGACCCTGTGTATCACATTGAGTCACTCGGTACCATCCCTAATCAGGGACATGGCAATTTTCCACCTGGAACCACCTTATCTCCAGACAATTATATCCCAGATTTCAGTATCAATAAGATGCACTGTCAGTTAGTGAAATCCATAGTTGCAGACAATCAAGCAAGTTGATATTTACTTTCTATGTGCCCTTGCTAATTTATTTTCTGCAGGCAATAAACATTATTGAATTTGTGGAGTTTCGACGCCTGATACATTTTTTGCAGAGGGATTTGACTGATTCAGACATTCCCCACTGCACAAAACTTCATGAGCTCATAATTGTTGCATGGCAGGAGTATTTCCAGGTGTTGAAAGGTGATCTTGCTGTGAGTGTCTAGTTATCAAGAATCCCACCATACGTCTTATGTATTCTTACAGAGGGTGCAAGGAAAAATATCCTTTACATTTGACCTCTGGTCTGATCAGAAGCTCCACCCCTTCATGGAACTCACTGCTCACTGGATTGCCAAGGAAGAGCAGACATCAGTGCTCATCTTGAAGGCAGCCTTGATTGTGTTTCACCATGTTCTAGGAAGTCATACCAGCAAATCTCTCAGATCAGTAATACTGCATCTCCTTGATTGTGCTGATGTTGCAAAGGATGTGAGTGTTCAGCTGTACCATATGATGTGCTCTGACTTCATTTAGCCTGGACACTTCACTTTGGACAATGCAGCAAACAATCAAACATGCATGAAGGAGCTCTCAAACTTACTCAAAGAATGCAAGATCAAATATGATCCAATCAAAAACAGAATTCCTTGTTTTCTGCATGTGATCAACATTTGCATGAAACATATTGTTGACAACTACATGACAGCAGATTTCTCATCCATGGAGAATACCTGGAATGTTTGTGGTCAGATTGTCAATAAGAATGAGTATGTTGGCACCATCACCAGTAAAGCTCTTAAACAGGCTAGAAATCTTGTGCATTCCATCCATGCATCAAACCAACAATGTTTAACTTTTAGGGATACCATCATGATAGGTAATGAAAATGATTGGTTCCAAGGAGACACAGGCAAGCCTATAAAGCTTCCTACAGTTGAGCTCCTGCTTGATGAGCCAACCCGCTGGGATTCTGTTTATGTTATGCTCAATCATCTATGCAATCTACATCAGGTGAGGTCTCATCTCACTGAATATTTGTGGTGGGCTAACCATTGCCCAGGTGGTTGATATGTTCTTCAAGTCTCCCAATCAATGCTCTATATATGACAAAAAGTTAAGTCCATTAGAATGGCACTTCCTACAGGACTTCAAAGTAATTCTGGAGGTCAGTATTGACATCTTCCTAACCTACATTGCATTTAACCTTGTGATTTCAGCCCCCCCACAGAGCTCAGCAATCTATGTCGAGTGAGAGCACTCTCATGTTGGGTCATATGGTTCCAGCGTTTGAAAGCTTGCTTGAGGATTGGAAGCAGGTGGCCAATAGCATCCCACACTGTGCACTGCTCATCAACATTGGCTTGACTTTGGTGGTGTAGAAACAACAATACAGAGAGGAACAAAAGATGCTCCTAACTGTATCTAAAAAAATGTTGTAGGTTGAGCATTGCCTAGTCTGCGTTACTTGAGAAGACAAGTGCGTTCGACCCTATAGGGGAAGTGAGTGCAGTGAAGATCTAGAGGAATGTGCTGAAGCGAAGCATGAGAAAGCACAGGTGCATGCAAGGCATGGGAACATACACGCGTATTAGCATGAAGCATGGGAAAGTGCACGCGTGTATGCAGCAATGAGAGACTAAGCTTAAGTGATGATATAAAGCAAGATAAGAGATGTGAGATGTGACGTGCTAATGAATAGAGTTCTACTGCGACTTTCTAGGTATTAAGTAGGTTGAAAGGTAAGGTGCAAGTCCCCCCCATAGTATGTACTACTGGCACTTATATAGGTGCCCAAGCGCAGTCATGCGGAGCCGAAGCACTACCGAGTAGGTATGTAAAGATATATATGAGTGAGAAACCATGATAAAAATAAAGGTGGAATGATATGCTAATAAAAGAAATGGAAATATACGCACTAGAGGGCTTGGTGGACAGTGGATGGATGTTTCTGGATGGCTGGCACTATAGGGCACTCAAGCACGGGAATGCACGCGCATTGTTAAGGTCGTACTCTCGTAGGATCGGATCCGAAGGACTTCGGCCTCAGCTCGTGCGCTGTGCCCCTTTCCCAAGTACTGTCCCTTATTTCAAA
>MU172287.1:0-38088 GCA_016695485.1 Suillus hirtellus
GATGAAGGAACAATGCTCATCAGGAGCCTTCAAAAATATTAGGATGAAGCTGAGGCCAGGGAGCTTAAAAAGAGCGCGAAGCGCTCTTTTTTTGTTTACAATAAGACGGGGCAAAGCCTCTGATGCTGCCTTATGTTTTTCTTCACATGAACATATGAATATCACACTGGCGCATATTAGAGCATGCTTTTGATTCCCTGGGTGAATGTGCTCATATAGGCTGTGATATGATTATGCTCGGATATTGTTTGATTGTGCTGGGATATAAAACACGCCTGTAGCACTAGCACAGCTCTAAAAACACTACAGAAAGCGACAAAATATGAAATGAAACTGGGAAACGCAGCATTGGAATGTACGAGGTGGGATCAAAACAGTGTCAAAAGTATCCGGAAGGTGGCAGGTAGGATGGGAAACAGCCTCGAATGCATAAAGCACGAAGGAGTGGAGATCTACTAGTACATCTTGCCTGTATTGATAGTCTTGTTCCATTTGTTTTCGGTAGCCTAGAAACAATCAATCAGAATAGATGCTGACACCAACCATACTACTCACAAGTGTGTTTGCTTCGTTGTCATACTCCTAGATTAGTAGAATGAGTGGATATCTGTGCAAAGGGAATGAAGTCACATACCTTCCTCTGCTCTTCGTTGAGGCTGCCATAGTAGACACAGAACTCGTCCGTAGTTCCATTTGTCTTGATTTGCTTGAGCCAGCAGTGGGCACATAAATTCCTGGTCGTATAAAGTAGTCAGACAAAGAATATTAAAAATGAATTCATGTACCGCCCATTATGCTTTGGGATTGGACACATTTTGCCCTTGCCGCTGGCCTTACTCAGTTTCTCTTTCTTTGCGTTCGAGCCAGTGCAATCTTCTAGAGGAGGGTCTCCAGGACCATGGGACTCGAGGGGGGGACTCACATCTAACTCAGCCAGGGGAGAAGGTGGTATATCGACTTTTGCAGCAGTGAGTGCTAATACAGAACTATAATACTGTGTTAGTAATGGACCAGATAAAAATCAACAACTTACAGAGGATTTGGAAGCGTGATTCTGAGAGGCTTTGGTGCAGGAGTGGACCGAGGCTCGGAGCTAGCATTAGATAGTACAGTGATCGCAGTCTCGTCCAATTCAATCAGAGGTTTGGCAGTGTTCTTGGTGTCAACAAGGGGTTTGGTAGTGTTCTCAGTGTTAGGAAGAGGTTCGGTAGTGTTATTGGTATTGACAAGAGGTTCAGTAGTGTTCTCAGTGGCAGCAAGAGGTCCGATAGTGTTCTCGATAGGTTCAGTGGTGTCAGCAGAGTCAAGATCGGGGCTTAATGGCATGTTCTCCTTCTCAGAGTTAGTTTGAGTGATAACCAGAGATGGAACAGGCCCAGGGACATCGACAACAGGCGCAGGGACATTGACAACAGGCGCAGGTAGAGCTGCAGGGGTGCTTAAGGGTGGAGATAGAGAAGAACTGTAACAATAATTACATGCACCCTTGACTCGGATTTTCTTGCTGGAAACCTTGGGCTCAATAGATGCTGTTGACCACTTGTGTTTCTTGCCTGTTTGCTCATTGCTGTTGGTGTCATTGTCATCATTGTCGTCATTGTCCTCTTTCTTGACACTGTCTCAAGACTTTCGGTCGTCACTGTCAAGATTATTGTGGTGCCAGGAAGGATATGAGGTTGTTGCGAGATAGTCTAATTTCCAACTGTCATCAGCAAACTTAAAAAATGGGTATGCGTCTTCCATCAGCGTGTGTATAAGCTGTCTCGCAGAAGCAGTCGCCTTCCCCCAAGATTGTGGCGCTATTTTTTGATTTAAAAGCTCAGACCATCCACCCCAGAGAAGCTTGCGGATTGCTTTGACTGTGTTTTCAGGGACTGGATCCCCGTTTTCGTCCTTGAGATATGGAATCTTCCCGCGATCAGTGGTTTGGCTACTGGCAGTATTGAGCCAGCTCATAAAGTTGTCCTGGGACCAGAACCGTATCTTGGGATATTGCTTGCGGGTAGGGCGACTGGATCCAGGAGATGTCAGGATGATAGCCTTCGAATCATGGAGCTTGAATGGATCGGGTTTGGACAGCTGAACGGCACTTGCGAGATGTTCAAACATTGACCTATGAAATTCAATTAAAATTGGCTAGTACTAAGAGAAAACTTACTTGATGGTATCATGCTCAGTGGTCAATTGAATTTCCTGCAGCTCTAATGCCTTGCAGCATTCACGCAAGGCTTGATTATCCTGCATATATGCGCTCTAAAAATATGTTTATGAACAGTAGAGTCATTAGCCTATAGGATACAGTACATACCTGATGAAACTGGCGCTGTAGTGGGCCTGAATCAGCAAATGGGTCGGGTAGCAGCATACCCAGAGACAGGGGGGAAGGGTAAGATGGGTCTCCTGCCCAACATGGACTCGGATTCTGGAAAGGGGAGTGATCATATGAATTTCTGTCATTATTAGAGTGAACTGATGGTCCCTTGTGAAATGGAAACATGCTGGGCGATGGCAAGGATGACGAGGAAAGGTAGAAAGCCTGCATGTGTTCAATGAGCAAATATCAATTCAAAACATGTCGGAACTTTAAATTTCTGACTACACCAGAATTCGTACAAGTCCTTTGCTCAGACATACATACTCTTATTTATTATTGTCCCTCGATGCCTTCCTCTACTATTAACATGTTCGAGGATAATATCCTTGTTGAGATTGATGGTGTCACCTCTGTGTGGGACACATACTGTCTCAGCCTTAATATTGTCACTCCTGGATCCAAGGTAAGTCATTTTTTTAATAAGATAATCGTGATGTTTATCTATTCAGCGAGTGATTTTTCGGTTCAAAGATATTGAGAAGATCATTCAGCAAGGCTCATACAATGTGTGAGTCCACTATTTGTTTAACACAGCATACATGTTATTTACTCTGAAGCTAGTGATAATCAGCCATCCAGCACAGTCGTGACCGAGGACAAAATAAAGACTGAATCCGATTCACCTCAGACTACCATCAAATTCGAGGAGGAGGATGTGAAGCTCGAGCTTGAGGGGAGAAGTGCCCCAGCCAAAGAGGATGGCACAAAGTCTATGTACACTACCTTCCATCAAATAACTATTTGATTCTAACTGACATATTTTGGAAGGACTGTATCTCCGTGCATGCTACTCACTCAACGTTGTCAGAATCCGAATGCATGTCCTACAGACCCATTTGCACCATGGCGCTACTTGGTACAACCTTTCAATTGGTCTCATCTTGCAACATGAGTGGCTAAAAGGAAGGCATTGTATGAAGAGATTAGAAACTATTCAGGAAAACGTTGTAAAGTCTGATATTTTTTTGCCCGCTGCTTTGTTCATTTTCACTTCGTTTGTATGCTTTCACTTCGCATAGTTCAGTCAATGTTTTTGCACCTTTGCGGTCCTTACTTGTAATAATACTGTTATTATTATACTTGCAATTGTAACAACACATTTTTCCACTACTATTCAGGATCATCAAGATCATCAAGATCATCCTCAGCATCCAAATAGCCTGAGTAAGGTACTCCGAGGTTGAATATATCAAGACCCAGTCTCTCCATCATGAAAAAACAGGGCTCAGTAACTCCTGAAGGGAGTGTTGGGGTGTGTGGAACCATGGTGACAACACTGAGAATTTTCTTGACATCAAGAACACAAAATTCATCGAGGTGGGTGCAGGAAGCAACTGTTTGCAACGAGAGTTTGAGAAGCGAGTCGTCGGGGGCAGAATACAACTGAATCAATGCAACATTTATGAACTGCCAGTCTTCTTTGTCATCAGGATCTGCTTCGACAGACAGCCATGTAAAATATAAGATTTCGCCAAAGTGAACCTGTCCATCAAGATCAATCTAGTAAATACTAGAATTAGAATTAGTCAGTAGCAGACAGTGAATTATGAGTGCACCTTTACATTCCACAAAATATGTATCTTCTCCAATGGCTTGATGGTTTCTCGCCAAGCAGATCGCACAATCTGCCCATTTGGCAGCAAAAGATGCGCCCATTTCTTGATGTGATGAAGTACACGACCTTCTCCAAGGAAACGAGCAATGACTTCTGCATGCTCTGGATCTGGAAGATGAAAGTATCGGTCGCGTTTCCGTAGGAGAGCGTATCCATCTCCAAGGTCGACTGAGCCGGTTGGAAGGCCCTTGGGAGGCTCATCAAGCTCAGGTAGGACAGAAAGCAGTGTGTTAACTTGGCAATGCCGCAGTCCCTCTTGTGAGAGGTTGGCATAGGGATTTGACAGTTGTTGAATCTCTTGGCCAAGGTTTCCAATCGTGCACTCCATGGTCCACTGCGCATAGCAAATCGGAGGTCCCTTTCTTAAAATTTTAGGAGCAAGGTGGTTGACTTGATGAACACATGGCCGGATAAACTGTAGTCGATCTTCGTTACGCTGGTAATACAATGTTTCAAATTCTTTCTCCCAGTTGCAAAGAAGGATGTGCGCATGTCGAAGATCTTCGGTGGTGATGCGATGCTGACATAACAGCTGGAAACCACGAACAAGTTTGCAGTAATTTAGCCAATAAGGCTGGGGAAGGACACCATAAAGTAGGGCAGGACCGAGACCGAATGTATACAACTGGAATTCCCAAGTTTTGTAGCTTGTATTAAGCTTCTCAGCAATGTTGCGTGGCTTGCGATCGAAGGATCCAGGGAGATATGGTCCTGCTGCCTCAACTAGTCTGCCATGAGCTTCCCAGGCATCTCGGTCTTCAAGAACAGCCCAATCACAGCTATCCATGTCATCTGATGGGCCACAGTCCATCGTTCCATGCCAGAGACTGATGTTGAGATCACTAAGATTCCCAGCAATATGCATGATGTCCGATGTCATACAATGAGGAACTCCGAGACAGTGGGAAGGTTTGAGGCCAAGAATTAGTGGGGGCTTTGTGATGCCAGTGTCGGTCTTATTTTTGTCCAACTGGCGCTGGTTCGGAGATGCTACAAGCAGACATAAGTTTTCAGTGTATTCGTCTGATCCTCCAGGTGGAATCTTGAACACCTGAATATCAGGATGTCCACTACCAGGAGCACACTGTTGTGGCTTAAGGAGAGTGGGATAATAATGACTCCCGCAAGTTTTTCGTCTGCCCCTCACACCACAGTATAATCAACACCCATTCTTACCACTATGCCCAACCATGCCATCCCAGTATACAAGTCCAGGGCCGTCGGCTGTTGTATAAAGGAGATGGAGGTCGGAAATAAAGTGAGCATTGTGAGATGCATCCCAAATCAGAAGACCTTCGTTTTGGAGAGCTGCAAGATGGTGCATCCCTACGATGAGAAAAGAGTCGAGATTCTTGGGTTTGTTAGGGCCTGGTATGAACCTGCCAGGACGGACATGTACCTTTCGATAGCGCTTGTCAGGGGCGAGATTGATGATAACCCAAATGTACATCCAACAGTCTGACTGTTTGCTTTCATAGAGTTGGGCCCCATCGAGCAAAACCATGAGGACTATGTTGTTTTGTTTTATGTGCCCATCCAGAACCATGTCGAGGTAATCATAACCCATAGCGATATCGTCTACGATGGGAATTTGCCCAGTTCGCTCTAACTCAGCAAAGATTTGCTGCGTGCAATCATGGAGATAGTGCATGTCTCGTGCACTCTCTGGGTTCCAGTACACAGCTTGGAGCTGCGGGCCTATTGGTATAGTGACGAATGTTTGTGCAGCGACCTTTTGTCGCCCACTGCTCACTTGCATTTTTGCCTGATCCCAGCGAGATGTTCCGCACAATGGACAGTTGTCCTCATCAGCATATGGGCCAGTGAACGCGAGACACAACTCTGGACACATGTCATGCTCTACAGACTCGACTCCAGTGTATTTCGCAATGAACTTCTCAACAGCCTTGAAACTGAGTACCTCATCGGCTCCTTCTGCACCTGCAAAGTTGCGTGTTATAGCTCTACGTATCCGATCATAGGCATGTTGCAAACTATGCTCAAGTGCAAGGTACATGGATATACTCTGGTGAACTCCTGGGCTCTCGATGTCACCAGGTTCTTGATGCGGATTACGCAGTCTAGCTAGGACATCCTCACCCAACTTTGCAATTGGATCTTCCAGCGAAGCATTCCTGAGTAGGTGCACAAACTCCATGGTTTCCTGCATTTTCGGCAGTACTGCACTCCGGATGAGCTGATCGATATCAATATTGGGCCTTGTTACAGGCCCAGAATCAATCTGGAGTTTGTTAGGAGGAGGGAGTTCATCTGGAGGAGGGAGTTCGTCAGGAGGAGGGAGTTCGTCAGGAGGAGGGAGTTCATCGGGAGGAGGGAGTTCATCAGGAGGAGGGAGTTCGTCGGGAGGAGGGAGTTCATCAGGAGGAGGGAGTTTGTCAGGAGGAGGGAGGTTGTCAGGAGGAGGGAGGTTGTCAGGAGGAGGGAGTTTGTCAGGAGGAGGGAGTTTGTTAGGAGGAGGGAGTTCATCAGGAGGAGGGAGTTTGTTAGGAGCATGAGCTTCTTGCTCATAGTCACCATTAAACAGAGAATCATCGTCCTGTAAACTATCATGTCAAACAGGTGCGTAAAATTATGTGCAGTTCTGAACACGTACCACATTAAGTTCAGACTGTTTGGCTCGTTTGCGGCGTCCAACTTTGCGTAAGGATTCCGCACTCTCTCGTGCTCATTTTGCAAGACTGCAGATCATGTCCAAGTGATGAACACTGGGAGGTAAAGACGGAGCGCTCTCTGTAGCTAGAGATGGCACAATTGACATCCTGTGCCCATGTAGCACTCGGCCAGTGTGTATTCTTTCTCTCTCGTCCTGAGTGCTAGCTTCCTCCAGGTGCCTGCGCCATGTCGTATCCGAAACCATGTGAGACTGGCCTTGATTGTACTTGCGGCAGACACATATGTATTGGGGAGCGTCATCGAGTTGCTTAGAACTGGAACTTGCATACATCTAACATGTAAAATAGATGCTAGAAAGACTAGCAGAAGCACATTAGTTTACATCAGTATAGATAGATTGCAAGTGAGAGACATTGCACACCTCAGTAAGTTCGAGAACAATGCATAGCTGGGATGATCCAAAGGAAATACGAGAGACCAGAGCATTAGCTAATTGTACCGGTGAATGGATGAGCGGATGGTTCGAGTGGTCAAGAAGTAAGAAGGTAGAGGTGTCGAAGGCGATAACTGTAAGAAGGAAATATTGAGTCTAAACGCAGGATCGTCAATACACCTCACCGAGGCAACAAACGCAAGATGGAAACATGCTTACAGAAACCAGTAAGGGAGAAAGGTAACATATTTTGATGCGTGCCAGTGTGTCCACATGGAGAGCCTTCTTGGAGGATCGAGTAGAGTTTGGATGAGTGGTATATCTACTACTACTAGTAAGTTGATACGACATTACCATAGTGTACTGTATTGATGCGATCGCGATGCATTGATGTGACGATGTGTGGGATCCTGGGATGTGGTTGTGCAATGCAATGCAATGGTGTATATGTATGCGACGCAATGTATACAAAATGATATGAAATTATAAAGTAGCACAGACCAGCACAAACGGCCATAGGACGAAAAGGGAAATTCAGGTCTCAGCATATCCTGGCTGTTTCGAGCACAGCCAGTTCTCACTGGGGTTGAGCGCTCATCTACGCGTCGTTCTCCGTGCAAGGTAGTGCTGCCACAGTCCGGTCCCGAACCGTGGTTCGAACCCGAACCCATTCAGACTGGACCAGTGGTTCGGTCACAGGTTTGGTCTCTCTCCTGGACCGAACCCCCTAACAGGTTCGGGGTTCGATGTTGTCACTGAAAATGCGGACCGGTTCGGACGCATCCGAACCGGTCCGGACCTGCACCATGTGCACAATTCCAGCTGTGTGTTTTTCGTGAGGCTTCCTGTCAGTTTAAGTAGTGCGCTCACCAACTTCTGTTCCTTCTCTTCTTTTGACAGTAGCGTTCCCCACATTGCGCAAGCAACAAACTGCTCATTCTTTCAAACAAGGCATGCAATGCCTCGAGAGCACGGTACGTCGCTCATCACTCATTTCTGTCAATTGTATACTAATCTTACATAGTTTGATATGTATCATCGCAGTAGTACTCCCTCGCAGGCTCCTGCAGAGCCATCTGTTACTGCACCTCCCTCGCTTGCTCGCCAAGGCTCGTATGGCCATAATTGGATGCGAAGCTCTGTCAAATCGCGTGTCGTGAATGACGCAACCACACGAAGGCCTCGTCAAGAACTCGAGGACTATCTAGATGCACCGCTCGAGGACGTCAACAATGTGGTGGCTTGGTGGGGTGTACGTCTCGTTATTTTATTTGTTTTGCTTTCGTACTGACATGATTCAAACAAACTTTAAAGCACCATTCTATACAATACCCAACTATTTCCCGCATTGCAAAGGACTACCTCGCCATTCAGGGATCAGCTGTTGCATCTGAGAGAGCATTTTCGAGCGGCGGTGTTACTGGGACCGTGCGTCGCAGCTGTTTGAAGCCAACAACATTCGAGGCTCTTCAATTGCTCAAGAGCGCATACCGCCAAGGTCATATCTCTGCAACAGCCCAGGCTGAATTCGCCGCTCCTTATGATAACCGCGTCAACGTCAATGAAGAGTTCTAGTAGCTATTCGTATTGTACATGTCATTTTCGTTTTGATTTTTTTTGCTAATTAAATCAACGGTTCGAGGGTTCGAACGCGTTCTGAACCTGAACTGAACCCTTGCGAACGCGTTCGAAGGCGTCCGGTCCAGGGTTCGGCCATCTTGCTTGAACCTGACCACTGGTCGAGTTCGGGGTTCGCAGATATAGGGTGATGAACCTAACCGAACCGGACTTCGGCAGCACTAGTGCAAGGGCGTCCCACCGATTCTGGCCTGAGGCCAATTTTAATTACTTATGACACGTCACGTGGTTTGTAATTATACGCGTCGAGACTAGTCGAGATGTTGATCCTCGCTTGACAAGGAACCCACCACATCTCACCTGCTCCTACAATGGAACCTCACCAAGGACACAGAATGACCCTATTTTCTAAACCAGGCCATGATCAACCCGACGATAGTAACAGTCAAAAACCTCTGTTCATGACTTCACAACCTGGACACACTGAAAAAAAAATAGCAGTCCCAGCATTTAGCAACAGCTCGCAACGAACATTTGTACACACACGGAGCTCTAATTTTGTAGAGAATGCGGCCTCCAGAAATTCGGCTGAATCTAGCCTCCATTTTCCCAGTTTCAAGTTCAACACGACAACTTCCCGCCTGGAGTCGCACAGTCCAAGTTCTCAGCACTCACCTTCCTTCTATGACACAAATAGTGGACTATTAGCAAAGGTATGCTGCGTATAATCTTAGGTTGGTTTTGAAATTATGCTATGTCATTACAGCGTCCCAAAGCGGAGATAAAGAAAGAGGACCACGGTGATTATATGCGCCTGAACTGTTATCATTTAATATCATTTTTCCAGACATTGATGGACACAAGAAGTTTACGATGCCCGGAAAGCAACTTTCACAACATTTTCCTGCAGAATATCGATACCCTCCACTAAAGACGAC
The DNA here is from genome assembly GCA_016695485.1 of Suillus hirtellus. Classification (NCBI taxonomy): domain Eukaryota; kingdom Fungi; phylum Basidiomycota; class Agaricomycetes; order Boletales; family Suillaceae; genus Suillus; species Suillus hirtellus. The sequence goes on from MU172287.1 coordinate 9,573, forward strand.
CACAGAAGAGATCGGTTCTCAAGCAAGTTTAGGTGTCTTTGGGAGTGATATGACCGAAGAGGACCTCATCATCACAAAAATGGCTAGCAGTAATCGTCGAGCGAATGTTGAGCTAGTGAGACTGGTACGCTGACCCTCTTCAGTTTTCTATATCACAATGTCTATCAACATCATTATAGCGGGAACATAACGCCGAACTCGAATCCCAGCTTAGTATCAAGACTGAACTCGTCGCCAATCTCTCACAACAGAATACGGAGTTATCTCGTCAGGTATCGGACGCCTCTCATCAGAACTCAGAACTATCTCGACGAATCGCCCACCTTCAATCGACAACCAAGGAAGCAATTGACAAGGCTAACAGGAGGTTTCTAAATATTTTGTGCATCAGGTTTTCATTCGCTGATCCCATCCAGTTGCGTCGAACTCAGAGATTCTTATGAGGCGCTCCGAATCCAATTTCAGGCATCATCTACCTTGGTGAATGACGCCCGAAAAACAATGGAAAGCCTTGAGGAGCTTCGGGACGCCGCTCGCACCGGCCTTCAAGGTCAGTTCACTCCGAATTATCACGCTTGCTTCGCCGGGTTGTGACTCAGAATAATTAAAGTATTCCTCGACGATACTGGGCATCTGCCCAATGTGGGCCAGACAAGGACAGTTGTAAACGAGCTACAGGCTGAGCTTACTCGGAGTGAGTCACATCTTGCCATGGGAAATCAGTACGGCACATTATGTGTGCAGCTCAACAGGTGGCCGATCTCCTGCGTGAAAAATTGCAAAATATGGGTTCTGAGCTGATAGATTCCCGGGCGCGCGTTGCGGAACTGGAGGAGCATTTTGGGAACGATAGAAAGTTAATTGCCTCAACAACATCGGACCTTGAGCGAACCTGTAAGTTGGGTCATTGTCATCTTGATGAATAGCGATTCTCATGACCATCCAGCCGAGCGCGTTGTAGATATTGCTGAGTACCTGAAGCTCCAGAAGCATGAAACGATTGACGCTCTCAGCAAACTGGCGCAAGCGGAGGATCGGCTGGCTCACAGCCAGTCACGGTAATGAATATATCTGATGGTCACATGATATTTTGTCTAATTCTGGATAACAGTTTGCAAGAACGCGACGCGACGGTACATTCCATGCGGCAAGAGATGGAATCTATGAGACAGAAGTATAATTCTGCGTTTCTGGCAATCCAGCTGTGGTAACACAACATTTTTAGAATTTCGGAGTTTGAAGAAGCTATGCATGACGGTAAAGCGCAAACTCGGATCGTGCAGAACACTGTAACGTTTCAGGAACAACACATAAAAGACCTAGAGGAGAGGTGAGTTTTACTAAAATTTATCGGTAACACCTGCTGAATCTTGACATTCAGGTTACAGAAGGCCGAGACGGAGTTAGGACAAGCTCACAATAGATCGCAAGACCTTGAATCGCGCTTGGAAGCTTTAAAAGATATTGAGAAAGCTCTAGTTCAGCAGAATGCGCGCCTCACTTCCGAAAGCGAATCTATCAGCGAGCGACTCCAGATTGCTGAAGCGGGACAGGCAGATATCCGGAATCTAGAAAGGGAGGCATCAGCACGGAGTGCGAGGCTTGTGTCGGAACGCGATACACTCCTTGACAAACTCCAAATTGCACATGGGCAGCTGGCAGATGCGAAGCGAGAGGAGGAAAGCTACCGCGAAAGGTAGTTCGCGCACTCTTCTCATAACGAAATTTTTGACCATTACAATTAGATTCGCAGAAACGCGAACGTCGCTGAAGGTTAGCCTCGTGTCATCCAGTCTTTTCATATTTACCTTGTCCCAGGTTCTTCAGGAACGTTTCGACGACCAGTCCGTTACTCTCAGGCTCACCAAGGAAAGTGTCGGCGAAGCTCAGGTAATCCCGCGCTTTCTTGGCCTCGCCCTGAGCTGAGCTCACTTGTCTACAGGATCGTCTACAATTCACGAATAACACAATTTTGGTAGCGTGTACTCCGGTGTCATGTCCACCAGCATATTTATTGCGTGACATAGGCTCTGAACGAAAAGCTGGCGGAATCTGTCAGCCGCGCCAGTGTTGTGGAGGAACGCGAACGCTCACTGCAGCGTAGACTCGACGAGGCCATCGTCGCCACAGCCGCCGAACGGGACTTGGTTGGCGGCCTTCGGAAGGAACTTTCGGACTGCCAGATAGACCTCTCCCGACAGCAGGGTATTCAACGGGCCACAGAGCAAATTGCAGAACAACGCGTTCGCGATGCTGAACGACGAATCGAAGAGCTGAACTCTAAAACAGACTCTCAGCGCGGCGAGCTGGGCCAGAAGCAACAAGTCATATCCGAACTGACCCAGCGCCTGGCTATTGCCGAAACTCCTTCTGATCTGCACGAACAAGAGCTCCTTGTTCTGAAAACGCGCATTCGCGACCTTGAACAATCCGAAATGCAACTTCTCCAGAGGTCGACGAACATCACCGTCCGACATGAACAGAATGACCTGGTAAGACGAGTATAATTATTCCATGGCTATTTACCTCGTTCGCTTTAGAATGACAACGAGTGGATGTTGGTCCAGAACCTTGCCAAAAATGCCACAGAAGTCTTTGAGCGCGAGCTAGCAGAAAAGAACAATGATATTCGAAGGGTTGGTGTTCTCTTCTTCTGATTTGTCACTGATCTCCTTTGGTTTTCAGAGAGACAACCTCATCAAGCAACATGAAGCTCGTATCATGCAATTAGAAGCAAGCTTAGCCCGTCGCATTAGGGAATTTGTAAGGAACGCGCTTTTGATAAACAATGTGCAGCTGACCTTGATTTTTCGCAGCCACAAGTCGGAAGCTCAAGGGACGATAAGCAAGATGAAACTTTCTGGAATGAGCCCCCATCCGGACCCGGGGACCCACAGAATTCCGGTGCATTGCCATGCTAGGAAAACTAGACTTAGCTAAAATATTTCACAGGTGTGCATGGGGCAACGAACCATTTAATTGTCAAAGAACCTCGACGTGCCGACCACACTCCACTCGCGAACAGTGACTCCGAAATTGAAGACGAGAAGGACCTCGCAATGCGGCAAGTGAAGCGGACGATCTCTGCCGATGATGAAGAGTTGACCAGACCGGCAAGGCGACCGGTAAGTACTTCAGCCGTGCCGTACCGATTATCAACGGGCAACTTGACCGCAAAAGAAAAATTCAAAATATCCGGAAATGGAGAAGACAGCGGACAAGGTTGGTGTTTTCTCCCATCGCCTGTCGTCATCATACCTCGAGTCGGTGCTAGGTCCCAGGTCCATCAAAGAAGAAGACGAACAAGCGACAGAATCGGTAGTTGGCAGTGATGGACTACGTTGCCTCTGTTTAAGGTTCAGCGAATGTGTATGGGCTGGTCCAGTCTATGCTGATTGTGTCAGCATCATTATCGTGTACTAGTAGTATTTCTCTTCCAGAGAGACGCGTGACCTTTTCGCGTGGTATCAGGACTCTGCAGCATAGTGTATGCAATGCATACAACACATGGCATTCAAGAAATTAGCAATGATACAAGACGTCAGTGGTATGAACGGTAGATACACTTTCGATGCGATTGTCGTCGGTGAAGTTGAACAAAAATCAACGTGGTGAATGAGGGGACCTTATGGATGCAGGACTAATAAGTAGACAGTGGCGTAGTAGTCCAAGAAATGCAAAACGAGAAAATAGGTATACATATATGCACAAGAATCGGAATCAAAACGTCCGAAATTGCCCGCTAGTCCGGAAGGCGTAACATATCGCCTTCGAAGATGATGTCACCACGGTCCTGTAAAGCGGCCGCCGCTTTGACGACTTCGGCTGTGTCAAAGTCCTCGTGTTTGTCTGCAGGTATGGCAGAGTTTAAGTAGGTCAACAGGGAAGATATGGTCATGTCATCCGTGCTGTCATAAGTGGTCATAAATAGATATGCGATTGACGAAAAAATGAAATCCATCCTGACAGCAGGGCTCAGCCATCAGCATCATCATTTGGAAATATCAAAGTCAGGCGACTAGGAGTAACGTACCGGCCAGGAACGGTGGTCAAGTCAGCAAAACTAAGCGCAAGACGGCGGTTCAGGCGGCTCGTCGACCCGGAGGCTTCCGTTGGCGCCTGAAGGTCGCTTCCCTTTGGGCGGATAGAGCGGACGTTTTGTGATGATCTCTTGCTAGCGGAAGCATTATCAGGAACAACCCAAGCGGGGCCAGTGCGGTTGCTTCCATTGTCTAATCGTTGTTTCTTTGTAGTGTGAAGAGACCGAAAATCCGAAAGCCTGGCCTTGCGCTTGTCATCCGTGGGGAGTTCCTGGGTATCGTGCGGTTCCTCTGATTCTAGTTCGTCTTCGGCAGACGCATCATCATCTGACAAGCTTCCGTCGTCAGGATGGGTTGTGCCACCTTTGGCTCTAATTTCTGCAACTTCTGCAGCTTTCTGAGCTCGCCTCTGACTGGAAGAGCAAGGCAGTTGGTGTCAGTGTGAGATGCGGGAGAAAGCAGATATGGTTAGAATGGTGGAAATACTCACTGTCGAGCTAAACACTTTCCCCGATGCTGTATCCATGGATACGCGCAGTATGAACTATCTTGTCGAAGCTGAACCCACTTCTTGCAAAGAGAACAGAATACTCTGTTTGGCTCAACCTCTTCAACTAGAGGATCGGCTTTGAGAGTTGCAGCTCGCTGTTCGGCATTTCGTCGACGGGATTCATGAGCTGGAAAATTGGTGGGTGTCAAATCCTTGAAGGATGAAGACGGCGAGCACGGTGCCGCCGGTGGTATGGGAGTTTTTCCGTGGACTGGTGAGCCTGAAGGGCGTCTTGAGGTTGCAGACACGTGTTGGCTATCTCGGGCTGCTGTGTCAGATTTCGGTGGCCTTGAAAAAAAAAATAGGAATGAGAAAACGAAATAAAATATCAGATTGAGTGGCTCAACTGAGACGATGAAGCTTCCGCTTGAGCTGCGGAAGACTGTGCAGCACCCTTTTGACAGGACGATCTGTGGTGTAACCACTTTTGGACCGCTTGCATATGGTTTTCGGGGCTGACTTGGATCCAACGGTCGCAAGTATTGCACAGTACCCGCTCGGCATCAAACTTGCGGACGTCCGGGTCTTTGGAGAGCAATGAATTTCTCTCTTCGAGGGCACAACCATTCTTGTTGTTACTGGGGATGCGTGAGTGGCGGAATGATAAGAAAGGGTATGGATTTTCTCACATCTTTTTTGACAAGCAACTCTTGCGGTGAGCATCCCAAGGGATGGAGCAATACGTGGAATTAGGACGGAGTCGGATCCACTTGTCGCACGATGCACATAATACGCGATATGCCTCGAACTGTGCGACGTAAGGATCCGCCCTAAGGTAGTCAATGCGTTCCTCTTCAGTGCGCTTAGCACGCCGCCGTTTGGCAGGAGGGTTGGCAAGGGCCTCTGCCGTACTTTCCGGAGTATAGATGACAGGTTCTGGCACGGCCTGAGTTGTGTTGGCACTGCCGGGACAGATCAGAAACAAAGACATGATGATCAAGGCGACATCGATACCATTGCTGGCGATGGGCGTCCCAGTGTTTCAGGGTAAATCCGCCGGTTGCTTCGTCACGAAACGAGACGCCTTCACTGCAGACTTCACACATGACACGACCGGTCTCATACTCGCCTTTTGGAACGGCGACTGAGTCGTCTACACTCTCGCCTTCAGCGTCAGCGGAATCTCCTCGTTCTGGAGGGGTTTTCCGCTTTCGGGAATTTCTGTAGAATAATTGGTGATGAAAGGGATTATAGGATCGAATAAAATCGTACGGAGATGAATCATGGGGGATGTCTCGAGAAGGAGAGGTATCTGACCTGGTGTTATCAATTAGCAAGTGAAATAAATGAGGGCTGGGAAGGGGAAAGAAATACTTGATGTCATCTATGTCCATATCCTCCGACATTGAAGGAATAGTGGAAGATTTGAAAGAGAGGAGGCAGGAGATGGGGAGAGGGATTAGGTATGATATTGGGGGCGTTCGGGAAGGGTTAATATGTGTAAGCTGCTGTTCGGGTGCCAAAACGTATTTACAGAGAAAATATATGTCACAGATCCGGCACTTCCAGAAACATAACAACATTTCATTTCCCACGGAGGGGGAAAAACATCGAAAAAGGTTTTGTACCTGAATAAATTAACCTCGACGAACAGGTGATTCTGCTTCCTGTCCGACTCGGTGTCAAATATATTATGACATTAGATTTAAGTAGACTGTCATCTCTTCGGTATAGCGTGGCAAGTGACTAGTGACTATTGTTCTAGCGTTTTACTAGTGCAGTGCCATGACACGCGTTTCCATCAAAAGTACTTTGTTCTTCATCACGATTGAAACCCCAACTCCGCTGTTCTATCGATCGTTTGGTTGTCATTCATCATCGATGCGATTCTCTCGGTTATGATGTCGGAGCTAAACGCTGCATTGCAATGGGATGTCGCTTGGTTTAACTGGGCTAGACAAATGACTAAGACGAAAGCTTCCATTTACATATCTCGGGCCTAGAACGGTATTTCTCTCTTTACTCGGCTTAATCCACCACGCCCTCCTCCCCCTTCTCCTCATTATCACCATTCATCCATCAGTACCTTGGACATTGCGCTGTCACTTTGGTGGGTCGGAGATCTCCAATCTCATCGCATCCGGCGGCATCTACGGCAACTGCGGCATTTGAGGACATTGCCTTGTTCTGGAAATACACCGAACCCATGTGGACATTATTCAAATGTTTTGTGTTTTTCCTGTTTCTCGTGTGAACAATTATTATATGTCTGCGTGTTCGGCCACGTAGTACTATTCACATCTATCGCCGCACCACATGTAACCGTATGGTAAGTTTATCGGCCTCCTGAACCAATTACCGGTACAATCCTGCGTCTATGCATGGCCTAACTTCCCCGCACATGAAAGCGACCTTTTTCCTTTTTGGATATACTTTGTGGCCAACTACTTTGGTTGTCGATCACGATAAAGGCACCAAGATTCCCCTTTTAGGGTTTCTTTAGCGCCTGTTTATATATTTTGGGTACAAGACATTCTAGCCGCCCCTGTTCCAATAATCCCTAGTGAAAACCTTCTGGCAATCAGCTTGCCACCCCAAACCTCGTTTCCGCGGACTCTTTCGTCAATTAAGTAAAAATATACTTCGCGAGTACCCAGGTACAGACCACAACAGGCGCTTAGATTCGCTCTTAGGGGCACATGTGACCCAGCGGCGTCCTAACCTTCTTAATTGAATCTTGGTCCTCCCACTGCTAGTGCGGCATGTTGTTTCTTCGATATCAATCCATATTCGTAAGATTCTCCATAGAATTATCATACCCTTCCGTATCCTTCTCCCTCGATGAATCCCTTCAGTCGCTTCACGATTACATCAAGTCCCGAAAGCCACTTTGCTAGCTCCGCATCTAACTTTTCCAAGGGCGCACCTTGGGATATACGACTATAGAAGTCACGGCGATACGGTGCGGCCCGAACAGCAACCTGAAAGTGCCGGAATAAGTCAGGAGCTACATGCGCAACAGAAGCAGACAGTGACGTACGGCGGCGAGTGACCGTACGAAAAACGTATGATGCTGCCTCAAGACTTCGTCGTATGAACGCTTGAAGCACACGTGTAATTCCACCGAAGGGTCATTCTGCATGTGTTGAAGAGCTATTTCCTCCGAGTCAGTTGCCTTCTATGACTATACAGTCGGGGTTAGAATAACCTCTACATAGGAATGTCAAACCACTGTAGAAGTGACGCTACTGATTAGTGACACGCTATATTAAAGGGTCGAACGTACCGGGTCAGGCGTATCAAACAACCGGTCCCATGTCGGTCATCTAATGATACTTCGCTTCTAACCAGATTCTCGAGCGTGGAGCAAGCAGAAGAATCGGCCTGGTAGCGAGTTCGTACACCCTGTATCGCACAAAAAGAATAAGGGTTGATATAGGGTTAGACAGAGCGGAGAACGTTCCCCTATATTGCCCTTTATATCATTCTGAACAAAGCCGAATACACCTGAACCAAGTAAATCTAGAACGACAGCACATTTAAGGGAAAATCGGTTGCCGGACGTAACCATTGTATCGTACCGAACAATTGAACCAGCCCCTCAGAGGCTTCCAGAAAAAGCGAGGTTTCCACACCATCAACGGTGATTGGAACATCTGCAAATGACTATGAGAGCGTCAGTCTGCGAAATGCGGCGAGGTGAGCTATAGTACTTTGACAGTCTCAAAGTATGGTTGAGAAGACATCGTGTTGGTCAAGAAGAAGGTTCTACGCTACCTCCTGGAGGGGATAGTGCCGAATTCTGGTGCATTAAAGCCTCGAGGACAGTGGCCAGGCAGCAAGTTTACAGCATAAATGAAATTTGACACGATTTTGCAGGATCGAAGGTCAACGTGTACTGACATATTGAGTTGTACGTAATATTATTTTCCGCATTTATTCATTTGTCTACTGATCTTATCATAGAAATTGCACAACTTCAAGAGGCTGTCTAGCCACGACGTTCGAGGTCACCAAGTGAGGTTTATAGTTCAGCAGGAAATTTGATGCTGTCGGTTGCCAGGACACAAAGGAACGTGTTGGTTGACAGCAAAGCAGCATCATCGTCGGTACTACTAGTAAGTGCACATAACAAAGGGTCTACGCATGCCCTGAACTTTGGTCTGTGATACTCAGCCCATCATTTAGAACCCAATGTCGCCCAATGTTTGCTCCATGATTTCCTTTGTGGTGGCGTACCGGTACTTCCATGGCACGTCTCCCCTTCGCCGGCACTCGGTATAAAATCGCTGGTTCAATGCTATGGTTCGGGGTGAACATCGTGTTTGATCCCGTCAAGGACAGACTTACTGGCGAAAGGGATATGATCCTGATTCTCCTCTTCCGGGCCTTCATCATCCGACAGCTCCATCGATCGTAACGTATTATCCTCAACAAAGTTCGCCGTTCGCGAAATGCCGTCAGTTCGGGGATTATCTAGCTCAAACAAGCTAGCAGCTGTCGGGCGGCGTTCTGTATTTGACGGACAAAACCCGTCTCCACTTCGGGCGAGTTTCCCGTTCTGTAAATTTGAGTTCGTTGCTCATTCCATTATTAGGAGACATTAGCTCACCTCGATCTTGTATATTCTTGCACACTTCCCTCGATGTTTCATCCATAATCCTGGGTAATATCTCGAGCGCTTGTCCAGGCTAATCTCTCTGTCACACCCACGGCATATGACGGATGTGGGTCGCACGTCGTACGTGTACTTGTCGTCCTCCAGCTCCTGTTTCCGCTGAGCTTCGTTTTTCCTCTGCTTGCTAGATCCCGCGACTTGGATGAGTGGCTCATCGTGCTTGTCATCAGCGGCATCTATGTTCTCGCTAGAGTCATATATAGGACTCTGTGCGTCATCGGGTTCGGAAGAGGGGTGAGATGGGGCAGACCCACGAAAGTCGAACTTTACTGGACATGCGAAATAGTGTTCATTGACAAGGAGGCTAATCGTGGGCCAGTCGGCGTGTGTGTCATATTCAAGAACGGTACGGCACCTGCCACACTTGTGGGTGTAGGTCCGTTTCGTGTCCGTTTTGGATATGGCAGCATGCTGAGTGGCGGCGCGGTCCATGTCTGTCTAGGGCGCGGCGGATGAGGGATTGGATCTTGATTTCCCGTGTTTTTGTACTTGGAGACAATTCCCTTTCGGATGTGGATGTGGGCGTTTTTTCTGTCACAGTGGCGCGAAGTTTAGACTTGCCTCGGAGTCAACTTGCATTGTTCGTCCAGACCACCGGTTCTCAGACACATGTGGTATTCCAAGGCGGGCAATCATCACTTGTCATGAAATTCATTCACTGACTGCAGGTTAAGGATTCGTCACTCTTCTACACGTTGATGTTTTCCGAACTGCAGGGTACATCTCTACAAAGTATCCCCGTTGTGAAAGTGAAAAACTTGTCTGACATGATCGTCTCAGAAAAACGCACCAGCGTAGAAGTCAAGATAGACGATGGATATCCACTCTGGCCGCCGTCAGGATGCTATGGCCACATGTCTCGAACTTCTTCGTCGACACAGCCGCCACAATAAACGAGACTGCGCTACATTTGCGTCCACTATGTTCTTAGGTACAAAAAACATAAGTTCCATTTCGTACGTAACTAAAGTCATGTATTTCTGTTTTTCACGCTGACTGGAATCACCGAACATTCCAAATGCATTGTTTAGAATTGCCTGCTGGTCGTTCATTCGGTGCGAGGGTGATAAGCCAGAGAGCCTGCGTTCTTATGACGTCAACAACTCCACTTCCATGAAGGCTGTGGGTACATTGTTCTGATCTTCTCTGGTGCACCGGTGAGTGGCGACCTGTCGTAGCCCCTTCTACCAAAGAACTCGACTCATTTGTAGGATCGCGCGGCGTTGGATGTAAGACGTAGATGAGAAGGATGCCTGTGAAGTTCTGCAATCATGTATGGGATTTTTTTGTCTGAGGACGTTCGAGTGGTACCCCTCTAGCGTGTTGCAGGCGGGTGTTTGGTACCATTTGGATGGCTTAGTCAGCCAGTAGGGTCTAGAGCCGCTCTAGGCCTCGGGCGTTGTCGTAGCGTTCATCATTGAAAGGCTACCCACCACTGTCTGCCAGAGGCAGGGACATATTACTTCATTGTGGACCAACTGTTTAATTAAGCAGAAGGTCCGGAAAGCAGGATGGCTATTAGATCAGCGATACCAAGAGTCATTTTCGCCAAATGGTCCATAAGTACTAAGTACTTACGGTGACCGCATTGACATCACAGGGAGGAAGGCACAAGCTTTGTATACGCATCATCAATGTGTCAGAGTCAGGGAAACAAGTGGTGGAACTGCCTCATTCTATTTCGAATGGCATGCCTGTCGGAAACAGACATGTTACAAATTATGGAGGTATAGCCTTGGTACAATCTTAGCACCCTGCAGCCAAGAGTCGCCACATACTGGACTCCGATGTACGTAGTCATTACCACTGGGATAGGTACAACGCCGCTCTTGAGACAGCAATATTGTTCCATTCATCATACTTGCTTTTGGGGCAAGGCCGAGGTTGTGCGATAAACAGGGTTTATCATAATGCCGTAAGAATATTTGACTCGTGACGTACGTAGGTTATAGTAGTGCAAATCCCGATCTCCCGCACAACGGAGGGAAACCACCTCCGAGCCCAGAAGTAACACTCGAACTCGCTCTGGTAAAAACAACGAATGAGTGTCGGATAAAACAGCGACGCACGGAGATCCATCGAGATGGAAAGGCGCCCCATGAAGATTTTAAGCAGGGGATCAAACCAAAACTTGCAGGCTCAGGCAGTTTTTCACTCTGGGCTGCGCCTTGCGATGTTTGTCCCAACGGTCCATCAGCCTTTCAGCCTCCGTCACCCTGATGGCAGATTCCGTGAAGCAGTCGAATGAATTATCCTAACAGTCGGATAACGAAGCGACCACGCGGCAGGTTGCCTCGCTCCAACGACTCGTTGGTTCCGCCGAAAACTTTCAGTATCCGAGGGTGGCGCCACACTCAGATGAAGCATACAGCCGAAATACTGTCCAAACAAATGAATAAAAATACAGGTCACCGAAAAGAAAAAAAGAATCAGCCGCCGCCAGGGATATCGCCGAGTCAAGGATACGAATTCGTCATCATACATTACATAGCTGAAAAGTAGGGCTGTGAGATGCATTGAGTTTGCAGCTCAAGTGAAGCTGAGGGGCGCCAGGCATACCAAAAGAAGCCTTGGTTTGTTGTTTCAGATAGCGCACCTCTTTCGCACGTTGCAATGCCCACAACAACGTCTGATGCGCCTCAGAATTCAGCGCTACATGTGGTTCAATGTTTGCGCCTTTATGGCATGGCTCAGGAAACATGGGGTCAGGGTTTGAGGTGTAGCCACGTTCATGGTGTGGGATATGGTCAGGTTTATAGTTTCAGGGATTGATCAAGCGCTCGGTTCAGGGTATGGTCTGGCTCGTGACGGTATAGGGTCTGGGTCATGATGATATGACGGCGCAAATTGGCCGCCACAACCTGTCCATACAGTCTCGATGTAAGTTGAGACAACGCACAAACGGAATAGAGGGCAAGAGACGTTTTATAAAGGGAGAAAAGGAGCTCATCAGGTGCAGCATCGTAAGCGACTATAAAGGATTAATTCATGGCTGGGCTTCTGATGGCAGAACTGCTTCTACGACGATAGGCGCAGGCAAGACAATAATGGTGCCAAATCACGGTGGCATGCGGAGCGCTGAGATCTGTTCGGGGTTAGGAAGAGCGACAGCTCACCAGAGAGGGCGGTATGGGACTATCATGTGGATGGGTGCACCGTGCACGAGTGGAACATTTAAGCGCTGAGGATGGAAGGCCTCGGAGAGATCAAGTGAACGTGGGGTCGCTGAGTATGAAAGCAGGAACCAATCCCGATAGAGTCGGATATGATTCAATTGCTGATAATTACGTAATGTATTCGGCGGATAATGTATGTGTCGTACGTGTCCTGATCCGGGTCGACAATGCATGCATGTTTACATACAACTTGTCACCTTAGTAGATAAAGATCCTTGGAAGTACTGTTTTTCACGGTTGCATGCAACCGCACAGCCCGTTGGTTTCTCACCAACCTCATCTGCAGAACTTGACTAATAAGTAGTCAGTATTTGTCTTCCAAAGTTCCCACCTACAAAATACATTTGATTCCGGTAATTGAGTTTCATTTTTCTTAGCTTTTCTCCCAGCATTATCCATGCCGCCGGACACAACGAAGGCCAAGTTGAAGCGCAAGTCAAGCCGCAGGGAGGGAGACGACTTCCGATTTGATGGCGGCCATGCGCGCGAGATCGAACAGAAAAGGAGTAATGGGCAGATCTCTTGCGCCGAGTGTAGGAGGTGCGACCTTCGCACAATTTTTATAGAAGCAGTCTGACATGATGTATGCATGTGTATTGTCTAAAGGCTCAAGATAAAGTGTGACAAGCAGATACCTTGCCAGTCATGTCAGGCAAGTACCACGCTACACAGCATCATCCTCCAAACTAACTCATCTATTTAGAGACGAGGTTGTGCTGCTCTGTGTCCCAATGGTAAGCTATTTTCTATCTCATCCTATTTATGTCATGTTAACCATTCATTTACAGGCAGCTTGGCCACTGGACAGGGGACTCGGTATGCACCATCCATTTCTTGATACCTTTCATTGTCTTACTCTTCTACAACAAGCTTCGTGCTCGCAGCAACCGAGCATCTTCATCGTCAGATAGCCAATATGAGTGGGCGTATCCGCCAATTAGAAGACGCTCTTGGCGTCCTCCAGTCACACCATTCAACAGAACCCCACCCCCTCCTTCGTGACGACCTTCGTAGCGCGGATCAAAAGGATGAATTTAGCTCCATCACTCTCCCCGCTGATAATGCTGCGGGATCGTCGAATCCTCCAGAGATTCTCGATGGATTTGGAACACTTTCTATCACTGATCACGGTATATCACGTTTTTTCGGTCCTACAGGCGGATCCGAAGTAAGTGTTCTATCCCTCTCACTCAGAAGAGTCGTATTCATTCCGAATTTGATAGTGCTTGTTGATGGTGCGCATTTTACTTCTTGTGAGGCTGCGTTCATGCAACCGTCCCATTAGTCGGATAAACACATCATCAAAAGTGACAGCACAGATGCTTCTAGTCCCGAATCCGAAAGGGATTCAATGAGCCCTGGATTACCGCCGTCATTTAGGATGTTTTCGCCCGCCTTCCCTTTCACCCCTATGGGCCCAACAGCAGCTATTCAGAAGTTGATAGAAAGCCATCTACCATCTTTGGACCGGGCCAAGTACCTCGTGCAGGTTTATTTTGAACAAGCTGGCTGGCTATTTCACACAGTGTCTGAAGAACAAGTGGCAGAGGAGTTACTCCCAATGTATTACTCAAATAACACTGCGACGCCGCCGGACGAACCCAGAGGAGCTTATGAACTCGGTCTTCTTTTACTTGTCTTCGCTATCGGAGCTCTCGTGGACCTTAAGCAGAACGCTACCAGCCCTGAGGCTGAACACTACCATCAACTTGCCCGCGCTAGCATCTGTTTGCAGCCGGTCTTGGAGAAGCCCTCCTTGACTACTGTACAGGCACTTCATCTGTTGGGTGGTTACAACGCTATGAGTGGCAGTGAATTGGAGTTGACATGGTCATTGGTCATCCTTGCCGCGCATCTTGCTCAAACCGTGCGTAGTCTTTCCATTCATGTAATTCTCGCCTGATCAAAGGTCGTCTAGATCGGTCTTCGTATGTTTGTTCATGTATTACCAAGGAACAGTTTAATCTCACTCCGTACCATAGATCGGGATAGTGCCAAGTGGGGTCTTCCTACCAAAGTAGTGCAAAGACGGCGCATTGTCTTTTGGGATCTCTTCATTGCTGATGCCTGGGGTGTAAGCGTACCCTTCTCGTCCTTATGATGGTTTTATTGATATTCTCAATGCAGAGCCTAAACAATGGTCGCCCGCCGACTTTTTCTTTAGCTTACATAGACTGTCGTCTCCCTGAGTTTCCAAGTTCTGCCGGAAATGACGGGGAACCTGACTATGCGGCTGCTGCTGCTGCAGAATGTGAGTCTATACGCATTACTCCTGCCTTTACCCACTACATCTTTTGGTATAGTCTCGTCATGGGCTATTAGGTATGCGGCTGACTGCGTCGCAGAAGTCGCTACGCGTACGTTGACGGCTGAAGCGCCGAATTATGCGGTAATCATGGAAATCGATCGCAAAGTTCGCGAGTTTCCATTCCCAGATGCTACCCCCTCGGCATCAGAAATGTCTCCACCTCCAATGACATCTCCAGTTTCTGAGGCACCACTGGCACAATCAATGGGCCGTCTTGTGCTGTCTCACTCTCGGGAAACTCGTAAGCAAACTGCCTTTGTACCCTTGGCTATCATGGCTGATCTGTTGTTCAGTACTACTTTACATTCATCGCAGTTTCTTTGCGCAGGCCATCATTGATAACCCTGTGAATCCATTAAAGAGCACATACGCCCCATCATTCCTGGCTGCTTACCGGTCGTCTCAGACGATACTGCGAACCATCCAACAAGCATTCCATGAACATCCTAGTCCCTGCGCTCGCTTTTGGACTATCTGGACTTTCGCATTTTCTGCAGCCGTAAGCATTTCGGGTCTCGACATTGATTGGGGCTGATAGCCAGACAGATCGTCTTTGGGACAATTATTACTCGAGGCCCACAATCTCCACTGGCGTCCAATGCCATGAAGGAGCTGGATGGTGCCTGCCTTCTTTTTCAAAGAGCAGCTTCACATAGCAAACGTGCTGCTCAAGCTCTAGTCAGTATTTGTTCCTTTCACGCTTGTTACACTTTGTAATGGAGACAATACCGCAGCCAATCCTCACCAAACTGTGCGAGAAAGCGCACTTAGCCCTTGCTGCTACTCAGAATGAACGGTCATCACAACAGCTCGGCCAGCAGTGGAGCGTAAAGGTGGAGCAAGATGATGATGAACTCGAAATCTTTGCTGGAAGAACTAGATTCGTTTCAGCTAAGAGACCTACAAGTCTCCCTGAAGACTATTTGGAGGCTTCTTCTAACAGCAATACATATCTACCAGCTAGTTCTACCGAACAACAGACCGCGCAGATATATCGCCCGGAGCCTGCAGTTGACTGGGCCTCGGACCGTGGTGGTCGTTTTGATATGCTTCATCCAAGCAATGTCACTGCATCTAGTGCAAGCACTAACCTTTCGAGCCAGCTATGGCGACAGTCCCAGAGCTCTGATTATCATTATGCTTCCCCGCATCACGTATCTCATTCAGCTGCATCACACGTGCACCCTGTGCAACACGCTTTAGCACCCATTTCAGGGTCATCTACTTACTGGCCCCCGGCGAGCGAAACCTCGCAGCAATATAGTCAGCCTCCGCTTGCAGCTCCTCAGTCGCACGCTTATCAGTACAACTCATCTTCTGCTGGCCCATACCAAGGCCAACAGAGCCGACCACTACCTACGGAGCTCACCGGACTTGGCCTGGTATCACAGGATTCAAGACTGGATGAACGTTGGACCTCCTTTATGCGGGATTCTGGTTATTTCGATGGTGTTGGGTTCAGATCACAGTGAACTGAAAAATTCTTTTTTATTCTTCCACAGCCTTTGTATCGATTTCGTTGTTAATTTGAGCATCGTCACCTTCCCATCTTTCTAGTCCTGGAAGGCTTGCTTGGCGGCGGCTATTTTCCAACTATCATATCCATATTCCATGTGCAAGGCATTATCAACCAGATCACCAGTATATAGCAGTAGTCTTTGAAACACTTACCTGTACCATTTTTATGCCTTTCAGAGGGTGTATTTACATGCCATTTTATTACCTGTACCTGTTTCGTTGAAGGATCTGATATAAGACACAATTTTGATGCAAAAATGGCTCTATTCGCTCGACAATGAAGCGTGAACTAGAGACGCCCTAGCCTTTAAGCTTTAGGCCTTTAGGCATGAATTCGGATAGGATACATGGTCGCCACCATCAAATCAAATCCCAGTGTGCCCCTCGTCAGGTACAGAGAGTGCCTGCGGACCACCAACTTGCAGTCGGTTGCGCAGTATCGCTATGGTGACCAGCATGAACTTATCAGCAGAAAGAATCAATCAACGGTCTTGGAAACGTCCTGCTCCACTGGAAACCAAACCAAGTCGGAGAGAGAAGATGCCCGAGCCATCAAGAAGAGGAAAGACCGAACATGCAGGTACTGCCGTTCAAAAGGCGCGGAGTCGAAGTTTTCAAGGGGCACCGAGGCCTTTGAATATGAGTAAGTAATCCCTCGAATTATGTAATCAATTAATTGATATAGGTTAATATCGATTCCAAGCGCGCCATCATGATGTGTACAGTGTACTATAGGCAGGTCCAATGCATACTAGGAGGTGGCATCGACGGTGAGCGCAAAACGATGTCTAGTGTTGGAAGGACTCATCAGGATGAGTGCGAGCGCACCCGTTGGACTGCCATCAGCCGAGTGAGCATCCGAATGTTTCAGATGCATACTCGTTCTTACATAAAAACAACATCTGTAGCAGTCGGACTCATCTCAGTTTCGCTTCCGGATAATGAGATGTGCGTCCATTTCTCATCGCATGTATGTCTTCATAACGAGCTCACGTACATGTAGAATATATTGCTGCCTAGCTTCTCCCTGTACTACTCATTCGCCTCTCGTCTTGTCATCTAGCATCTATTTACACTATCATCCGGGCCTAGTTCGGACCCAAATTTCTCGGTTCCTTCGAACGACCTAGGTTAATCTTGAGCAAAGCAAAAGTCCGGACACCCTTGCGTCATTCATGATGAAAAGACCCCGGCCTGGACTCAACATATTCGTTCCAAGTTCATGTTGCAGCACTACACTGCCCGTTTGCACTCATCACACGTTTCACATATGTACTATCACCCCGCATGCATTGGTGAGTGTTTACTTTTAGTAGCGCTCGTCACATACAATCACACTTAGGCGCCACCCAAACCTTAGTCTTATCATAACATTGTCATAACAAGAAACTTCAACCCTGCCGGTTGACTGCCACGTCAGCAATGAAAGAAAAATGAACAAAATACAAATTCGCAGCAAGAGACGGAGGAAGAATGACGAAACCTCAGGCCTGAGGCCTGAATGATCATGCGGGCTGCGTGGTAATGGCGTTCTGAACTGGTGGCCTTGGGTGACGGTACCTTCGTTGCGTAGGGATTGAGGGAAGCGAGGAAGGTCCGAGTGATAGCAACATCATTTCAAAATTTGCCCCGATTCGGCCCCCTGTTCGGGCAGCTACTAGTACCAAGTAGCATGCTTTTCTCTGCGGGATTTCTATCAACCAATCATATTGAATCATCCTACACAACTCAGCAGTTTCATGATGCGGCCATTACTTGCGTCGAGAGAGTGGACCTAGCCCCTTGTTGTTCAACACGCCACATATCATAAAATCTCTCTATAAAGTTCTTCCTACCCCGCTGCGACTTCCCTACTTTGATCCAGAGAATATATTTACCGAAAGTCTCGTAAGAGAAGAAGTAATTCCGTTATATCTACGAGATTTCAGACGGCACACTGTCGATACGTAAGGCAAGGGAAGATAAAACAAGTTTCTCAACCCATGAGACCTCAGACGACAGGCTCTCGGTAGTATTGGTGATGGTAAAACTTCGCTCTCTGTCTATCTGGTTTCTGGCGGCCTTGGTGTCGTCTTGTGCAGCACTCAATGCTGAGCTTGTCATTTCAAACACCGTCATCGCCCCCGACGGTTATCCAATAAAGTATGTTTATTGACCTGCGGTTGGTTAACATCTCATACCTGACGAAATTTCCAGTGCTATTGTAGTCAATGGTCAAACCCCTGGACCAGTCCTCTCTGCACAAAAGGTAGTGGTCTCTTTATGCGACTGTCCCTACCAGGAAGGTTTACTCCATTAAGGGCGAACGCTTTCAAGTGAACGTCACAGATTTGTTGGTGGATGAGTCGATGAATATAAGCACGACCATTGTTAGTACCTTCTTGTATTCTGGGACGGCGCTGACTTCGCTCCAGCATTGGCATGGAATCATGCAGCATGGGTCGGCCCAGATGGATGGAACGGCCATGGTGACTCAGTGTCCCATCGCGTCTGAGGATTCGTTTATGTATGACTTCACGCCAGCAAACCAGACGGGCTCATATTGGTGAGAAGTACGTTTTACTTTGCATGTATTTATTTACTGGTGTATCAGGTATCATTCACATTTCCAGCTCCAGTACTGTTGGTAACTTCGTTCTTTCCTGGTGCACACAAATCTCACTGTTGATGCAGGCGAAGGTGTGAGAGGAGCCTTGGTCATCTATGACCCAGAGGATCCCTACCAGAGCTTGTATGACTTTGATAACGGTCGGTCTAAACCTTGACTACATGTGTAGTTGAATGTGCTAACGACAACATAGCATCAACTATCATTACTCTTGTGGATTGGTAGGATCATCAGCACCTTTACTGCTTTGATTGAATAATCTGGTCAAAGGTACCACGTGAATGCCTATGATGTTGGCTTTACCGACAATCCCGCCTCGACTCTCATTAATGGTGCGGGGCGGTATCCAGGTGGACCACCGGTACCTCTTTCAGTCGTGCAAGTCACGCCAGGAGCACGCTACCGTATGCGGTTAATGAATATGGCATGCAAATCAAACTGGGTGTTTACGATCGACAAACACGTTTTTACAGTCATCGAGGCCGACAGTGAATACACGACACCTCTGGTAGTCGACTCGATCCAAATTCTCGCTGGGCAACGGTACTCTTTCATTCTGGTTGCAAACCAGCCGGTCGACAACTACTGGATTCATGCAATGCCCAATTACGATACCACCTTTACAGGAGGTCTCCACTCTGCAATACTTAGATATGATGGTGCTCCGCCATTAGACCCCATCAACAGAAATTCCACTTCGCAGGCCCCTCTATTGGAACAGAACTTGCATCCGCTGGTAGACCCCGCAGCCCCTGGTGTCGCGGAGCTTGGTGCCGCAGACGTGTCGCTAAATCTAGAATCCGTATGGGATGACAACTTGAGGTTTCTCATCAATGGCTATACCTATACCTCGCCCTCCACTCCGATCTTACAACAAGTTTTAAGCGGAAATTTGGACGTTTCTAGTCTGCAACCCTATGGATCGGTTTACACTTTGCCTGCCAACAGTACTATCGAGCTTTCTATCCCCGGCGGACAACCTGAGGGACCGGTAGGTGATGCTAATACCTCTTTGCCTCATGTCTCTCATATACCATCACTCTAGCATCCTTTCCACCTACACGGGGTGAGTATCGCTTATTATTCTATTGGCACTCTAGTTCATGTATTGCACAGCACAGCTTCTCTGTGGTAAGAAGTGCTGGAACTGAGGTTTACAACTACGCCAATCCTGTACGACGGGATACGACGGGCAATGGTGAATCAGGTGACAATGTGACAATTCGTTTTAGAACCGATAATCCGGGGCCATGGATCTTTCACTGGTACGATCCTGATACCATTGTTGTAGCTAGTTAATTCAGATGACATTTTCTAGCCACATCGACTTCCACCTGGAACAGTAGGTGTTGTCTTGCCGCTTGGCGACTATCTGATTCAACTTCTTCAGGGGTATGGCTGTGATCTTCGCAGAGGATACCAGTGATATTGCGTCAGGCCTGAACATAACAAGTAAGGCTCGGAACTGACATATTATATCCTGACCTTATTTATGGTTTCCGTAGGCCCATGGAAGCAGTTATGCCCCACCTACAACGCCTTGGGACCATCTGAACAAAGCGTGAAGCAGCATCGCCGACGTCATATAAAACGCCGAATCGGTCACTGATTTTGTGTGCAGCCTTCTGATACCAGCATACTTTATTCGATTTATCGGAATATTTCTGACGGACCTCCCCTAGAGTTCATACGTTTACAATTTCCTGCGCTATATCACGCGCTTTTCGATCCTTACTCTTGTTTGTACTTGCTCCATCACCATTCTATTTGAAGGACTTGTCGTTTACCCTTTGTCTTGTCATAGTCGTGTCTTCATCATCTGCTTTGCTCTCTCCATCTATTTTAGTTCCTCCCGTTTCGCTTGTTGTAACAGACCAGCAGATAATCAATGGTTGTGTGTCTGTCATATCCAGCCTGCTTCGAAGACTGTTTGAGTATCACCACAGGTTCGTGTCATTGCAATGCATTATTTGCTGTGATTGCAGTGTACCTGTGCATTTTCCCTACAGTTGTAGTGCTCTTTCCTCCCCTACAGTACTAATCCCTGATGCATGTGTGATGCATTTCTAGGTTCATGCATCCCTCCTGCCCTTTGATGCATCCTTCTCACTGATGCATTGTGTTTTCTAGGTTCATGCATCCCTCCTGCCCTTTGATGCATCCCTCTCACTGATCTATGTTTTATAGGCTTATGCATTCCTCCCGCCCTTTGATGTATCCTTCTCACTGATGCATCACATTTTCTAGGCTCATACATCCTCCCACCCTTCAATATGGTGTGTTGCTAATTGATCCTGTTGAGGTATACAAGCTGTCCGTGTACCATCCTGAGGACAAAGACTAGCAGAGAAGAAAGTTGGAGCTTAAGTAATGTGGCGGGTAGTTCAAGTATATAGATAACTGCTGGAGTGTTCTGAAAATAATAATCAGACCGCTCTGAACACCCTATCTGTCTAACGCTCATAATCCTGAAAAATTATGAGCCCTGCTTAATCATATAATGAACCTCAAAAGAACAATCAATTTATGCTATGCAAATACGTACATATTTATAATCAAAATGACTGACCCAAATGCCAATCCTGATGTCCAGATGTCTCAGTCTTCCCAGACTTCCCCACATATGAACTTAGGATCAGTCTTGTCCTATAAAATGGGAGAGCTTAAAGATGACAGCTGGATGATGTGGAAGGAGAAGATTGAAATGGTCCTCCAAGTCCATGAAGTCCATGGTCATATAGATGGGACCTGTAAAAGGCCCACAGATCCTAATGAAAAGAAACAGTGGGAGAAAGATGACCAAATTGCTCAGACCATCATCCTCATCAATTTGAAGGATGAACAAGTAGTATATGTGTCATGAGTGAAGACAGTCAAAGAAGCATGGGATAATCTGAAGACGATTCATGAGACAAGGAGTCAGTTGAGTGTGCTAATTGTGAAATGCACCTTCTATTCATTGCAAGCTGATGAAGGCTGTGATATAAAGACACACATCACCAAGATGACGAACAAACACAATCAGCTCGATGTTGTGGGATGTGAGATACCTGATGTGGAGTTCAAGGCACTTCTTGTGATGTCATTGCTGAAGTCTTGGGAGTCATGGACTGCATCTTACCTAGGCGCACATGCTGATTAGGGCAAGTTACAAAAAATCACAGGCTATACATCCCAAGAACTTATCTCAATCATCATTGATGAATACAACTGTCGCAAGAGCCATGATACTCAAGAAAAGGGGTATTATGCCAAAGCCAAAAAAGGGGGCAAAAAGTGAAAGGTTGAAAAGAAAGATGAAGGTCCAAAGAACCAAGTGAAGTGTAACATCTGTGGATGCAATAATCATCCTACAGATTGGTGCCAGTTCAAGAATGTGCTGAAGTGTAGCTCCTGCAGGAAGTTTGGGCACAAAACCAAGGACTGCTGGGGGAAAGACAGTCCAGGTCCATCTTCAAAGAAATATAAAGGAAAGGAGCATGCAAGCATGACACATGATGAGCAGGATGATGAATCTATGGACAAAGACAAAGCATTTGTAGTCTCTGAGAATGTAACCATGAATGAAAGCTCTGATGAGTGCATTTCCTTTTGCTCTGGCCAATGGGTAGCCAACTTGGCAACCACATCTCATATAATGAGCAGAAGAACTGCCTTCACTGAGTACACTCCATTACAAAAAGAAATTAGTGGAATAGGAAAAGTACCAGTAGAAGCAATAGGATGTGGGACAGTCGAGATCACAACAAAAGTCAAAAACAAAGCTGTTCATATATTGTTGAGAGACGTTTTACACATACCAACAGCAGGAAATAACCTACTTTCTATAAGTTGGCTCGATGAACAAGGTGGAAGAGCTATAATTGGAAAAGGGCAGATTAGTTTGCTCAATGAAAAACACCATACTATAGCCACCAGTTGATGAGAGAATAGACTGTACTTCTTGGATATGTTTTCCAAGAACTACAATGAACAAATAAATACAGCTAAAGACAAAACAACATGGGAGCAATGGCACATCAGATATGGCCATATAGGTATAATGGGACTCAAACGCTTACTCAAAGATGAACTAGTTGATGGTCTTGAAGTTGATGAAAACTCGCCAATACCAGAGTGTGAGGCTTGTATACAAGCAAAACATTTGAGACAACAATTCCCCAAAGAATCTGAAAATAGATCAGCAGTTCCAGGAGAGATAACACACACTGACATGTGGGGACCATCATGAACCACTGCAATAACAGGGGTTAGATATTATATAACATTCATAGATGACTGTACACAAAGATGCACAGTCAAATTCATGAAAACAAAGGACAAGGCCAGCTTGAAGGTTCAAGAATATATTGCCTATATAGAAAGACAACAGGAAACAATCCCAAAATAAATGAGAGCTGACAACAGCAAAGAGTACGTCAATAATACTTTACTCGAGTGGTGCCATCAGAAAGGAATCATAGTTGAATTCACAGCACCATATTCCCCTGAATAAAACGGTGTAGCCGAGCGATTCAACAGAATGCTTGTAGAACTAACATGTGCAATGTTATTAGCATGAAATATGCTGAAAACATTATGGCCTGAGGCAGTGACTCACTCTGCATATCTCCAAAATCAAGCACATACATGTGCTCTACAGGGAACTACCC
Source organism: Suillus hirtellus (assembly GCA_016695485.1). NCBI lineage: Eukaryota > Fungi > Basidiomycota > Agaricomycetes > Boletales > Suillaceae > Suillus > Suillus hirtellus. The sequence continues at coordinate 33,043 of MU172287.1, forward strand.
CAGATGAAAAATGGTCCAGGAAACGTCCAAACATATCACATCTACAAGAATTCAGAATATCAGTATGGGTGCTTCGAGAAGGAGAAAACATCTCCAAACTTGAACCAAAGTCAGAAGAACACATATTTGTGGGCTTTTTAGATGGGCTGAAGGCAATTAAGTACTATGACAGAAACATGCACCAAATAAAAATATTGAGAAACTATCAGTTCTTCATGCCTAATGTACAGTGTGAGGGGGAGAAGGAAAGAGTACAAGACCTGCTGCACATTAACACAGCATCTGCAATGAAAGACGTAGATAATCTAATGTCAAAGAAAGAAATTAGCGGAAAAAGAAAGAGAGAGAATAATGTACCTGAAGAGCCAAGAAGAAGCAGCAGACAAAAAGTCAAACACAATTATCAGATATTAAATGATCCGACAATAGAGCTAGAAGATATACCAGCTGAATTAACAGCCTTCGCAGAAGAAGATCAAGATGAGGAAGAGCTGATATACTCACCAGCAGAAGTGGTGTATGCTGCATTTAATGAGACTGGCGTTGCACCAGAAGATCCCAAGTCCTTAAAAGAAGCAAAGGAATCTTTTGAGTGGCCAGAATGGGAGAGAGCCATTCACACTGAACTAGACCAATTAAAAGACAAAGGCACATGGAAACTTGTCAATCCCCCAAAGGGATGAGTTCCAGTAGCCAATAAGTGGGTTCTAGTACAAAAATTTGACAAAGAAGGAAGGTTAGTCAAATATAAGGCATGACTCATAGCAAAAGGGTACTCCCAAATTCCTGGTATGGATTACATGGACACATTTTCTCTGGTGGTCCGACTCAAGACAATATGAGCAGATTTAGCACTAGCTGTATCTCAGAACTGGGAGATTCAACAAATGGACATAAAGGGTGCTTACCTCAATGGAATCCTCAAGGAAGAAGTGTACATGAAACAGCCTGAAGGGTTTGAAGATGAAACTGAAAGGCTGTGCCATCTAATAAAGACACTATATGGGTTAAAACAGTCAGGATGTGAATGGAATACTGAGTTAAATAAGCAGCTCAAGGCAAAAGACTTCAAGCTGCTATACTCAGATCCATGTGCATACATTCACAAAACAAAAAGGGGAACTGAGATCATAACAGTATGGGTAGATGACTTACTAATATTCATGAGCGACAGAAAAATGATGGACAAACTGAAGTGAGTGCTTCAGAATATGTTTGAAACCACTGATCTAGGAGAGCTGCACAAAATAGTCGAGATAGAGATCATGAGAGACCGTGAAAATGGCACACTCATGATTTCTCAGACTAAATATATTGAGTTGATCTTGGCAAAACATGGACTTCTAGATGCAAACTCAGTGGGAATGCTGCTTGATCCATCTATGAAACTTGAACCCACCATTAAATCAACCAACAAAGGAGACCAAAGCAACAAATATGCTTCACTTATAGGGTCACTAATGTATGCAGCTGTTGCAACAAGACTGGACATTGCATATGCGGTGTACAGGCTCGCATCATATATGGCTAATCCTGACATGACACACTGGACTGTGGTGAAATGAATTTTGTGTTATCTCAAAGGGACAAAGGACCTAGGTATAACTTATAAGATGAATGTCCTGAGAGATGACAAAGAACATTTCATTGGATATTCCGATGCAAGCTTTGCCAATAATGATGATAAAACATCAGTTTTGGGATATGTCTTCTTGTCAAGTGGAGGTGCCATAACATGGGGATACAAGAAACAAAACACCATGTTGCTCTCTACAACAGAAGCAGAGTACATTTGCCTTTCAGACAGAGCAAGAGAGGCAACATGGCTCCGAAACCTGTATAAAGAACTAGGGAATGAGCAAAATGGTCCTACATTGATCTATGGGGACAATATAAGTGCATTAGCTATTGCTCAGAATCCACAGTATCACAAACAGACAAAGCATTTCAACATAAAACATCACTATATTTGGAGCCAAGTACATAAGAAATGAATCAGTGTAGTCTACAAGCCCATGGCACAAATGATGGCTGATATTTTCACCAAGGCACTACCTAAACCCAGCCATGAGAAAATAGAACTCAACTGGGTATGTGATCCTCAGTCTGAGGGGGAGTGTTGAGGTATACAAGCTGTCCATGTACCATCCTGAGGACAAAGACTAGCAGAGAAGAAAGTTGGAGCTTAAGTAATGTGGCGGGTAGTTCAAGTATATAGATAACCACCAGAGTGTTCTGAAAATAATAATCAGACAACTCTGAACACCCTATCTGTCTGATGCTCGTAATCCTGAAAGATCCCCTCCCACTCAGATTCATTCTGTTTATGTTATGATGTGTCATGTTCAATAGTGTATTTCATTAATCAATCTATGTCTATGAGGGCCAGTGTCTCTACCCAACATGCTTCAAATGATGACATGAGATTTTAGCATAAGTCAGCCTGACATTTTGTGTATGCCACACAGCCGTCTTTGTGTTCTGCATTGGCTGGTATAGTATCCTCTTGCCTTCAGTCCCAGCCCCCTGCTTCCCACCTCAGAAATGCTAATATATGCCACATTTTTTCTTGCAGTAGCTCTACTTCTTCCCCCCAGCACAGTGCATGTGCCCTTGCCTTTAGGGAACTGCATGGGTAAACCTCTGGGTATTGGAGGCCATACCCACATCCGCACCTGGCAAAAACCCGTACCTGCTCTGATGGGTATGGATTTTTGGCAGGTACAACAAGCTTGGACCCATACCTGCACCTGTGCAGGGTTTACCTGCAGGTACCATAGGTATCATATATACTGTATATGATACCTATTAGTGCTGCTGAAGTCCAGTTCAGTCCAGTTCTTGGGCCAGATTTTCTGAACACCAAACCAAACCATAGGTTTGATTTAGCCATTTGATCGAACCCTAGACCAAATGTCACTGAGCATATTCAGGAGGTCTGGTTCATGTTTGAACCAGATTCAACCAAGCTTGCAAATGATGGGCTAGAGCTCCACCATGCCATTCCCAACACCATGAATGTCATGCACAAACACCCAGTGCATGTCCACAACTGCTGACATGGCTCAGACAAGAGTAGGAGGACCTTTGGTGTTAGGAGGAGAGACTGCTTGAGTATAAGTGTGATTGCATTTGATGAGGTGGGTCTAATAAGTGATGCAACAGAGGGTGCAAGAGGTGCAAGAGGATGTGAGAGGATGCAAGAGGATGTAACAGAGGGTGCAACAGAGGGTGCAAGAGGTATGAGAGGGTGCAAGAGGTGCAAGAGGATTCAACAGAGGGTATGCAACAGGGTGTGACAGAGGTGCAAGAGAGTGTGACAGATGATGCATCAGAGGATGTGACAGATGTATGAGAGGGGTGTGAGGTGATGTGCAGGATACTAATTAGTGTACTAAGAACTTGGGAGTGATATGATTGTGTATCATACGGCCATAGCTGAATGCGCGATGCTGTCAAAACTTGTGTTGCAAATGACACCACAAATCAAAGACCTCACCAGGAGCTTGACGACTACCTTGCTACCCCATTAGAGGATGTTGAGAATATAGTGGCGTGGTGGGGCATGAGTTTTTTTGCATCGCATTTCCTTGCAAGTTGACTTAATATGCCTTTAGCACCATTCCATTCAATATCCCACCATCTCACACATTGCAAAGAATTACCTCACTATTCAAGGCTCTGCTGTTGCATCTGAATGAGCCTTTTCAAGTGGTGGTATCACTGGGACTGCACGCCATAATTGTTTGTTGCCAACAACATTTGAGGCCCTTCAGCTATTGAAGAGTGGGTACCGTCAAGGCCACATTTCTGCAATAGTTCAAGCTGAGTTTGCTGCTGCTCACGAACACTATGCCATGAACAAAATTTAGCTACTCATTTATAGTTCATGTATTTCTTGCAATTTTTGTCAAATTATATGTAGCGTTCAAACGTTTGAACACATTCTGAACTTGAACTGAATGCTTGTGAACGCATTCATAGGGGTCCGGTCCAGCATTCGCCCTCCTTTCCTGAATGCGACCGATGGTCCAGTTCGGCATTCACATTTAGAGGCCTAAGAACTGAACTGAACCGGACTTCGGCACCACTAGACATACCTGCAAAACTACTGAGCTGATCCAAGAAAAGCAATGTTTCATGAAGGATGAAGCTAAAGACAAAGAACATATCAGTCCCCCATCCAGAGTCAAGTCCACATGGACAACCTACCTACAGAGTGTTGAGACAAAACTATCATAGGGCCAATAGGAAGCAGTGAAATTGAGGTAGTGTAGGATGTGCACTGTGAACATGGAGTTGGTGGGCTTGGGAAGGCATGTTAGGTGCCGGTGTTGGTGGTGCCAGTTGTAGCATGGTGAATGTTGACATTCTTCATGCCAAAACAATTACCATTTATGGAAGGCACAGGTATAGCTGGGGTATGAGTAAGAGCACGGGTCATAGAATCCTGACCCATACCTGTACTCCAGTAGTACCTATACCCGTGACTCACATTGTAGAAACAACAATACTGAGAGGAACAAAAGATGCTCCTAACTGTATCTAAAAATGTTGTAGGTCAAGCATTGCCTAGTCTGCGATACTTGAGATGGTAAGTGTGTTCGACCCTAAAGGGGAAGCAGGTGCAGCAAAGATCTAGAGGTACGCGCTGAAGCGAAGTACGAGAAAGCACAGGTGCACGCAAGGCGTGGGAACATGCGCGCAGGAAAGCGCGCACGTGTGTGTGGAAAATGATAAAGACTAGACTCAAGTGATAATATAATGCAAGATAAGAGAAGGGAGATGCAAAGTATAGACTAATAGAGTTCTACTATGTTCTGCTAAGTAGTAAGTAAGTAGTAAGTAGTCAGTTGAAGGAAAAGTAAGTTTTCTAATAGTATGTACTGCTGGCACTTATATAGCATGCCTAAGCGCGGTCATGCGGAGCCGAAGCACTACTGAGTAGGTATGTAAAGATATATATGAGTGAGAATCCATGATAAAAATAAAGGTGGAACTATGCTAATAAAGGAAATGGAGATATATGCACTAGGGAGCTTGGTG
>MU172287.1:43090-55566 GCA_016695485.1 Suillus hirtellus
TACAAGACATTTACATGAGTTTATATACTAGTAGGCATAACGAAAAGATCAGTAAGCAGAAATCCGAGGCTATGTAGAAAGCATATGCAAAGGTTAATAATCACGAGTCGGAAATGAACATAGGTAGACGGATCAGTAATCATACTGGTAATAGATATAGCCGAAACAACGGAAATAAGGAAATACCGAATAGGCTGTGTTTAACATTAAATGAACAGGAAATGAAATAGGAAGCTTATCTATATCGGAGCAGAAGCGGATCTATGCATCGGACCGGATTGGATCTAAGGTCCGGAGTCCAGAAGAGAAGCGTGGATATTATGGGATATGACAAGTCTGCAGTGCCTCTTGTTTATTTACATGTACAGTGGCTCAAAAAAGTTTCTTAATGTTTGTAACTTTTCATGTAATTGCTGTATTATGAACCAGAGTGTGGGAATATGACTAAACTGTAGGGAGGTGCCATAAAGCTATACTTCTTAGCCTCATTTAAGGTCCCTATAGCGTGGGAAGATGATGTCATCATATACATATATGGCTATTTTAATTTGGTGACTCATTGAGACACTTTTTGACTTTCAGTTTAATCAACACAATCTCTATAATTATGATCCTTTATGTGAACTTCTGTTGCTCTAATCACTTCTGCCACTCTTCTAGACATGCTATCTATCAATTTTGAATATTTATTCCTAGCACTCCTTTCTCACTCTGCTGCAAGTAATTTCTTAAATATTTTTCAGAGATATTCAATAGAGCTGATGTATAGGGACTATGCTAGACAGGATAGAACATTAATATCATGGTCTTTGAGCTGCTAGTGACTAACTTAGACATATACTTAGGGTCATTATGTTATTGCAACATAGTATCCTCCTCATTAATCTATGATTTCTGTATGCTTCTTAGCAGACTCTCATCTATAATGGAGATGTACCACTTGGTATTAGTCCTTCACTTCACTTCACACAGAGAATATACACTCTGTTACATCTCATACAGTCCTATACCTCTATGTTTGTTACTCTACACTTAAGAGTTTATATGATTTTTTTTCATTTAGTGGTTCACCTGACTTTTTACAGATGTATTCCTAGCCATCTGACCTCATCATATTTATCTTGGTCTAATCTTATGATATAGTCCACTTCCAGTCCTCTTTCAGTCCAATACTGGTGCTTTAAAGCTAAAGTTTACTTTCTATTTCTATAGGCTAGTATTAAGACCATGCATAAAGGGTAGGACTGATTCTGAGGGGCTTGGCTTCAGCTCATGCGCTGTGCCCCTTACCCAAGTATGTGCCCTTAATTTCAGAATGGTGTCTGAAGAAAGTCTGAAGGCGTCCAAAGATGTCCAAAGGACATCCAAAGACATGGGAAACTTCAGAAGGACTTTCTGGATGGGTGCAAGTAACTTCCGGATGAGTGTGGAAAAGTTCTGGAGGAACTTCTGGAAATTACAATGAGGTTTCATCCTAATACAGATATGTGTAATGGCTACTCAGAACAAGTCCTAAGTAGAAGCAAACAGAGGAATGACTGCAAGGACAAAGTCTGAAGCAGAATAGGTCCAGAGGACTGCAGGAAAGATCCGGATAGACTTCCGGAAACTTCAGAGGATCAGATGAGTGGATAGGTGGATAAGTGGAGGATCAGAGGATTGGAACTCTAGCCTAGGGAATTCTTCCCTAGGCCTGAGATGGATACTGTCTAAGTTGGAAGACTAGAACTGATATGAGGACTTAGTGTGAGATCTAGTGCAAGGACTAATATGATATTCAGACTGAGGTACTATAAGACATATACATAAGTTTATATACTAAGAGAAATAACAGAAGGATCAATAAGCAGAGTCCAAGGCTATGTATGAAGCATATGCAAGGTTAACAAATGCAAGTTGGAAATGAACATAGGTTAATGGATCAGTAAGCATACCAGTAATAGATATAACTGAAACAGCAGAATAGAGAAAATACCGAATAGGCTATGTTTAATATTATAAGAACAGGAAATGAATTAGGAAGCTTATCTATATCAGATCAGAAGCAGATCTATGTATTGGACTGGATCAGATTGGATATGGTCTGGATGAGATGCGTGGATATGTGGGATAGGACAAAGAATGAATGATGCAGGCTAGCTGCAAAGGTAAAGGGATCTGGATCTGGATGTGCAGAGGTGTAGGAATCTGGATGGATAGGAGACTGGAGACATGGATAGGACATCTGAAGGTCTGGATGAGGTGGGAATATTATTAGATGTAGGTCCAGAATACAGGATATGACAGCTAGAGATAGGAGAGTCCTCCTCTTCTTGATTGTAGTTTTAATATTTGTTGCCTTGCAAGTATTACTGATGGTTTGAGTGGAAACAGAGCTGGATATGATGGCATTGATGAATTAGGTGGCCTGAGTAGCATTAGCAGCCTGCCCAGTTAGAATATGGTAAATATGAGATCTTCATTCATGTGAGGTAAGCTTTTAATTTAGTCACTAGCAGCTCAAAGACCATGATATTAATGTTCTATCCTGTCTAGCATAGTCCCTATACATCAGCTCTATTGAATATCTCTGAAAAATATTTAAGAAATTACTTGCAGCAGAGTGAGAAAGGAGTGCTAGGAATAAATATTCAAAATTGATAGATAGCATGTCTAGAAGAGTGGCAGAAGTGATTAGAGCAACAGAAGTTCACATAAAGGATCATAATTATAGAGATTGTATTGATTAAATTGAAAGTCAAAAAGTGTCTCAATGAGTCACCAAATTAAAATAGCCATATATGTATATGATGACATCATCTTCCCACGCTATAGGGAACTTAAATGAGGCTAAGAAGTATAGCTTTATGGCACCTTCCTACAGTTTAGTCATATTCCCACACTCTGGCTCATAATACAGCAATTACATGAAAAGTTACAAATATTAAGACACTTTTTTGAACCACTGTACATCAGACCTGAAATTCTTTGGCTGCTACTTTCACCTATAGGATTCTGGATTTCTACATACTTATATATATATTGGTTTCCACATAGCACATTTATCATCCAAGTAGTAGGAAGCTGTTTGCTGACACTTTGTGGTCAAAACCTGATATTTCGTAGTTCTTAGTTAACCATTGTGGATATTACTGCTCTTTCCATCCAAAACACCTATCATTATTGACTATCTGCATACCACTCACTTTACCTGACGATTCCTTTTTAACCTGACACAAACCCACTGAACCCACACCCAAAACCTGCTACACCCACTGAACCCGAAAACATTGGCTGACACTTTGGCATTGGACTTACTAACAATAAACTTATTCCAATAGCAAACTCCTCAGGTCGAACACACTTGTCCTACAAGTATAGCAGACTAGACTGTGCATGACCACTACAATATTTTTATATTGCTTGATACTTCCTTTGTATAGTATCAAGCATTGTTGTATCTTTACAATGTTTCACTTTTTTTGTTTGTATCCATTTATGTCCTTGGAGAGAATACTTTCTAGTCTAAGGGACCCCTATATCCCTGTCACATCTCCAGAGTCATGGATGCTTTGATGTGGGATGTACCCCATCAGTTCGCTGTTCCTGCTGGCCATTTTAGATGTGCCCTCCTGCTAAGATGAGATGACTGTGTCTACATGTGTGGTGATGTGTATTATTATTTATGGTAAGTAGGCTATATGCAAGCTTGACTGCAAGAGTGGTAGTACAAGAATTCTGAGAGGAGTGTGAGGTCTGGGGTTTGGTGGGTTGCCTCAACATTCTCATGTGGTCTGGTCTATTGGGATGAGAGTTCTTGGTAGCAAATGTGGGGAGAGTTGGTTAGGTTTGATGGTGTAAGTTAGTCTTGTGAGATTAATGGGGGTTTCTTGGTGGAATTATAGGTGGGGTATTGTAGGATGAGAGGAGGGTGATGGTGCATGGTGTATTGGCATTGTGCCACATAGGTGTTCATATGTGGGGTTAGGTTTGGCATGGGTCTGGCATGTATCTAGCTTATCAAAGTGTCAATTGATGCATTTATGAGGGAAGTGGGATTTCACCAAGTGTGGATCTGAATCTGCAAGTGGCATTTATGTATCTTGCTAGGTGGGAGGAAGTGTTGCTGTCTGTTAGGAGGTAGGGCAGGGAGGAGGCATTGCAGCTAAGGGAGATTCATAACTGATGGCAGTCATGGTGGTAGTGGGGACATTAGATTAGGAAGTGATGTATGGTTTTAGGTGAATGCAGGCAGTATGGACAGTTTGGGGTCATGGATTTTCCTATTTGGTGAAGGTGCTTATTTAGAGGTATATGGTAGGTGTGAAGGTTCATTAGGAGACTTGTGAGGCATCTGGGGTAGGAGGATGTGAGTTTGATAAAGGAGTGGCAGAGGAGGTTAGGGTTGAGTTGATTGGTGTGTTTGTATCTAGGGGATTTCTGCTATATTTGAGTCCAGCATTCGTGGGTGATTTGGCAATGGTTTTGGAGGAGGGCAGATATGTTGAGAGGGAGGGGGCCATTGTAGAGGAATTCTGGGAGTTTTTGGAGGGGGCTGCTACTGTCTCTTCCTTTGGCTGCTTTCTTCACTGCCTTGGCTGCTTCCTCATTGCTGTGTACCCTTTCATGGCCTGGAGCCCACCTGATTGTGACATCTAGAAGTGGGTGTTTGCATGCTATTTCTTGTATTATCTTTCTGAATTTGTTTGCTAAGTATGAACCTGGGCACAATATCATGCTCTTACCAGATCTAATTGCCACTTGGTTGTCAATTAGGATGGATGTTGGGAATATGGGGTTCTCTTCAGTTGTGATTAGATAAGCTACTAGGATGAGGCCTATTTCCTCTGCTTCAAAGACCATATGGTGTTTATTAGTGCTAAGGTAGTATTTGAGGGTTCATGGGGGTCTTCCTACTCTAAATAATATAGCTGTGGCACTGATTTTGCCATTATGGCCTGACCTGTTACAATAGATCTGAGTCTTGTCTGGGAGGTCTCTGCATTCTTTGATTGCAGTTGCTCTGTCTTTGGCTATGTAGTTCTTGAAGGGGAGGTAATTTGTTGGGGGGCATCTGCTGGGGATAAGAGATTTGATGTTGTCTGATTGAATAGAATAGAAATGAGTGAGTTTATGGAGTGAGGAGTAGTAAGAGGAAACAAATCGCTTAGCAGCTTTTCAGAGAGGGAGATAGAGTGGATAGGACTTTGGGTGAGTGGTAAGATGCATGATGGTGCAGTAACATATGTATTAAAGGGCTAGAGATATTGGAAGGAGGTTAGTGTGGGCTTCCATTATATCTGTGGTGGTGCTTTTCATAGCTCCCATCATGGCTATTGCTGCTATACATTGAATAGAGGTCAGTTTTCATGCGACTCCTAGTGATCCGTGTTGGGGAGAGTCTGAGTTCATTTGGTAAGCTGGTGTGAACCAAAGGTTGGCAGCATAGAGCATTTTGGGGATTGTAACTGCTTGGTAGAGTTAGCGCATGAGCTGTAGTGGTATTTCTTTGGACATGGTGCCAAGTCTTCATAGTTGGAATATGTACACTGTTCCTTTCACTATGGCATTGTCTACTTGGGGTCTCCATCAAAGTTCTTGATCTAGTATTACTCCTAGAAAGTGGTGGGTGGCTAAGGGCTTGATTAGGTTTCCCTGGATGAGCATGTTTGGTTGTTCTTTGGTTCGGTGTAGAGACTCGCATGTCTCAATAGCGAATATCCAGCCTTTACCCATACATTCCTATATGTTACAGCTCTACTCCTAAGGACCACTCTTGTGCGCACTCGCGTGCGCCTTATCCGAACTCGCGTGCACTTAAGCACACCTTACCTACGCACGCACTATGCGTGCGTTCTCATGCACCTCCTCATAGGTCTTCGCACTATCATCTGTCCATCTGTCCCATGTCCTTACTGATTTACTGGTGCATTATTTCTATCTCATCCATTGAACTAATAAAATCTTTGGTCCGACATCCACGCTACTTATAGAAAGTTTATTTAAACTTAGTTATAATTAGAGTTGATATGGTTACTCGGTTTGGGAGCACACTTGGAAGCGCGCCATCTCCATTCTTAAATACAGAAGGGTTTCCTTTGGGTTTGGGGGTACTTACCTTTCCCTTATCTTTGTATACTGGAAAGTGAATAGATCACCTCCTCACTTGTTATCTGATCTTATTCTCTTGTCAATCATCCATCTGTGCACTCACTCCTCAATAAGATCTTGCCTCTAACGCTTTAGGCACGCCTTTGCTTCGCGCGCGCGCATTCTTGGACCTCCTGCTCACGCGTGCATTATCTTCTCGCGCCTATTAGCACCCGCCTAGCTCATAGAGTTTCCCTCCACTTTTATTTCGAGAAACTTCTCTCAGTGGTTGTCCTTTGGGTCGAGTCATTGTCTCATATCCCGGTCTTGCTATTGAGCACCCCTTTTGTTTTAAGTGTTTTTATGTATAGTCAAGATTCCTCATCTACATCAGTTCATTGAGAAATCTAGAAGGGCAAATTTGTTAGTTTTAAAGTATGAGTTATGATTCTTGGACCATTTGAAGCCACCACCTGGGCATTCGAGCATGTTTTGGAGGATGTGATGGGAAGCATGGAAGTCTTTAGCTATGGCTATAGAGGCTGTGTCATCTACAAATGCGAGCATTAGTTCCTCTAGTGCTGCTCTACCTTTGCAGGGTTTGGTGATTTCTACAAGGTTAGCATTATAAATAATATATAAAACCATTGAGAGTGGGTCTCCTTGACTGATGCCATTGGTGATAGGGATTCAATCTAATGTGAAGCTGTCAAAGTGTAGTTGGGTCTTCCTGTCTGTGAGGACTCACTCTGTGAATTTGATTAGTGCATTTGGGAGTCTTCTCATGTGCATGTTGTGCAGCAGTCTTTTTGTCACAGTGTTTGAGAATGTGCCTTCTATGTCTAGGAAGAGAACAGAAGCTACTTTACTGGTTCTTCAGGCATTCTTGATGGTGTCTTCTAGGGGATGGAATGAGTCTGTTGTAGATCTTCCTGGGCGACCACCAAAATGTGTGTTAGGGAGTAGCTTATGATGTTCGAGTAGGTACATTAGTTGCTTCATGACAATGGCCATAAGGAGTTTTCTGGTGGTGTTCAACAAGGCAATTTGTTGGAAGGCTTTCGGTGTAGAGTAGTTTGGCTTCCCTGGTTTCCATAGTACCACATTGGTGAATTGGCACCATCCGTCAAAGTATGTGCAATGAGTGAAGGTGACATTGAAGAGGTTAAGGAGATAAGGAACAAGTATGGTGCTGCATTTCTTGAATACCATGTTGCAAATTCCATTGGGGCCCAGGGCCTTATAGCCACTGAGCTTCTTGATGGCCTTAAGAATCTGGTCTTTGGTGATGGGGCAATGCAGGGCAATGGGATCTGGATAAATTTGGTCAGTGGGGATGGAGTCAGTTAAAGGAGGGGGAGGGAATAGAGCCTCAGTGATTATGATACTCTTGTCAGTGTTTGTTGTTGCTTCTTTGATGCTACCATCCATGTTCATTTTGATGAGGGTCAGTATGCGCGATTTCCCTCTGTTACTGGGGGTTGAGGTGAGGTAGTGGTTTGCTGTCTAGAGGTTATTTCCTTCTAGGTTTTCTAACCATTCTATCTAGTGTTATTTTTTCATGTCAGCTATTTCCTGGGTGTATCACTGTTTGGTGGTTTTCAGTTTGTTGTGGCAAGGGTGCATTGGTAAGGCTTGCATTTGGTAAGCCTGGCAATGTAGCTGATTGACCTGACATTGAAGGATAGATAGGTTGCAGGTTCACCACCTCTTGGAATGTGGATAGGGTTTAGTGTGGGAAACGCAGAGGTTGATCGTGTCTATTATTGCTTTCATAAGTTTCTGTGCTGTGGTCTGAAATTTGTTGTTAGAGGCTATTGGGGCAACAGAGAGAGAGGAAAGAAGTGTCTTGAGATTTTTATTGAATTTTTCCTAGTCTACACCTCTCCAATTGTGGTGTAGTATTTTGTCTGACTTTAGGGTTTCTAGTTTGAGAGATATGATAATGGAGATGTGGTTGCTGCATGGACTTCATAGGGAGGGGACTATCATGCATTCTATTAGGGCTTCATTAGTGTGTTCTGTCCCGAATACATTGTCCAGTCTTGTCCAATTTCTGGTGAAGGTACAACAATTCAGATGGTGAGTCTGAATAATGTTGGGTCTTGCAGAACCTAGCTGCTATTTGACCCTAAAGGGTTTCTGTACTAGGCTAAAGGCTCAGAGGAGAGGAAATATCATAAAAAACTGCTGAGCACTCAGACTCATACTAGTAACTGGTGAAAAGATTGATTGCTTATATAAGCTACAAAAGTGCCAACATAAGGTAAGGTAAAAACAGTCTCTACAAGCCCAGCCAGAAATGAATCCCTACACTGGTGCTTGAGGATTGGAGAGTGGGGATACCTGTGGGGAGAAGTTGGATCATTCCATAATCAGCTATTAAGTCAATGAGAGGTTGAGTGAGAGGGTAGTTAAAAAGGTGCTGGTTTCTTGTTTCTTCCTATAAGGGATGGTGGTGATTGAAGTCACCAATCCAAAGTATGTGGTCATTAAGTGTGGGATGAATAGATATGATGTTCTGCATGAGAAATTTGGCTTGGATAGTGAGTGTGTCTTGTTTTTAGCAGTCATTATAAATATTAATGATAGTGCTTGTTCCATAAGGGCCTGTTAGTTGAACTATAATGATGTCAGATGAAGGGAATGATACTTGTTTTCATGAGTTGGTGTTGAGGGAGGTATTTATAAGGATGACAGCACAGGCTCTAGTTTGAGGGTGGGAGTGATGGTGGGATAGGTACAGGACATGCCACCTGTGGTTGGCTTGAGTATTGCGAAGGAAGTTGACATGGGGTTCCTGGATAGCAACTATGTTATAGTCAGTTATCATTTGGCGATTGAGTAGTGATTCTTGTGCGGCCAAGGAGGTGTTAAGGTTGTGTTGCCAGATTTTCAGGCTGACAGTGCATGTCTCTTGGATCGAGGGGTTTACTGTCAATGTTGAGGTCCTTGTTTTGAAGGAGAGAGAAGAAATTGATATCTGAAGATGGGGCAGGAGAGTGAGTGGGACATTGGAATGAAAAGTTTAGAGTGCTTTGTTGAAGGGTCTTGAAGTTGTGTAATTTGGAAGGAGGGTACTGAGTCTGGGGAGAGAGTGTTGGGGAGTTATACTTGGGTTTAGGTTTTGAGGGATGTATGACTTGGGTCCAGTCTTGATCCATAGGGAAGAATGGCATTCAGTTTTTGGGAAATTTGTCATCCAGTTTGGTGCAGTGTTGTTTGAAGATAGGGCATGATCAGCTCCAGCTTGTATGGTTTTGGGTCCTGCAGTTGACGTAGCATTTGGTTTTGTAAATGTTGTAGGAGGATGTGTGATGGGAATTGCCACAGGTTGTGCATGTGTTGGTTAGCACATTACAGTTTTGTACTATGTGGCCAAATTTCTGGCATTTTGCACAGTGGATAGGTTTTTTCTTGTCTTTATGCACTAGAATATGTTCATTAGCAATGTAAATGCCCTCTTTGAGAATAGAGTTAGCAGTATAGATGTTCTTAACATGTATCATAGTGAATGCCTTCTTTTGTTCTAATGATTAACACTGCAGAGGTTTAATCCAGCACATGGAGGCAATTGAGTGTTCCATGAGGTTGTTGTCTATTTCCATTTTGCATAGGAGGTTGTCATCATTGAGATTGAGGTTGACTGGGAGATATTGGGCCACAATTGAAAATGTTTGTGTTCAGATGAATGCAGAGAGACTTAATTGTTCTGTTAGTACATTCTTACTTGGAGAGTTTTGGAGCCAGTTTGTGAGGTTTTCATTGTCGAGTTTAACAATTATGCTGCCATTACAGAGAGGGAGGACTGCCTTTATGTTGCCTTCCAGAGTGTCTTTTTGTCTGATGTTGGTGATGGCTTTTCTGAGTTTCTTGGCTATGTCTGAGCTGGAGAAGTTTGGAGAAAATAGTTAGGCACCAGGGTTTGGGTCTAGCATGATTTGATAACCACACAGGTGATAGTCTGGTCCACTATGGGGGGTAGGTGAGCTGCTGCAATTGAGCTATTGTTATGAACTAGGATAGTTCTAACAGCAAAGGCTCGATAGAGCCGTCTAGTTGCTGAGATTCGTGTAGTCTCTCAGATAAGAGAGAGTTCTTAGACTTAGACGAAGGAGTGCTTCGACTAAGAGATCGGTTCAGACAACTTAAGAGTGGAGGTCTCAAGTGAGAGAAGATTCAGGTGAAAACCTAGTAAGATTGAAGTGAGGTATCTAAGTGATAATACACGTGCTTAAATAGGAAGCTATATGCGCATGGACCAGGATGATGGTGAGATAAAAGTACATAGTACAAACAAGAAGGGAAGTTGCTTTGTAAAGTACAAGTAATCCAAAAAGAGTAAGCAGAAAAGCAAACAGTAAATAGTAAGTGGAGCGGTTGTAACAGCTATAGGATTGACAGGTGTTTGTCAGTTGCTGAGTGAGGTTGGAGAGGGTCTTTGACTTGAAGACTTCAACTTAAGATTGCAGGGAGTTAATGGATGGGGCTATCACTTCAATTGCAATGTTCTATCATGTCTAGCATAGTCCCCATACATCAGCCCTATTGAATATCTCTGAAAATTATTTAAGAAATTGCTTGCAGCCTACTTGTCATATCCTGTATTCCGGACCTATGTCCGATAATATTCCCACGCCTCATCCGGACCTTCGGATGCCCTATCCATGTCTCCAGTACCCATCTGGATCCCTGCACCTCTGTACATCCATATCCGATCCGGTCCGATCCGATGTATAGATCCGTTTCCTATCTGATATACAATAAGCTTCTTAATTCATTTCCTGTGCATATAATGTTAACACAGCCTATTCGGTATTTTCTCTATTCCGTGGTTTCGGCTATATCTATTACCGGTATGATTACTGACCCATTTACCTATGTTCATTTCCGACTTGCATTTGTTAACCTTTGCATATGCTTCATACATAGCCTTGGACTCTGCTTATTGATCCTTCCGTTATTTCTCTTAGTATATAAACTCGTGTATATGTCTTGTAGTACCTCAGTCTGAATATCATATTAGTCCTTGCACTAGCCTTCGCTCTAAATTCTCTTATCAGTTCTAGTCCTTCAACTTAGTCAATATCCATCTCAGGCCTAGGGAGGAATTCCCTAGGCCAGAGTTCCGATCCTCCGCTCCTCCGCTCCTCCGCTCCTCCGCTCCTCCGCTCCTCCGCTCCTCCGCTCCTCCGCTCCTCCGCTCCTCCGCTCCTCCGCTCCTCCGCTCCTCCGCTCCCTGGATGTGCGGATGTGGATGTGCAAAGGTGCAGGGATCCGGATGGACTGGAGACATGGATAGGACATCCAAAGGTCCGGATGAGGTGTGAGAATATCATCGGATGTGGGTCCGGAATGTGGGATATGACAGTAACAGTTTTGCAAGTCACTGTAGATATAGCCGAAACAACAGAAAGAAGGAAATACTGGATAGGCTGTGTAAATGTTATATGCACAGGAAATGTATCTATACATCGGATAGGACCAGATCGGACCAGATCAGATGTGGTCCAGATGAGATGTGTGGATATGTGAGATATAGTATTAGGGTGATAGGAAAAAGGATGAATGATGCAGGCTAGCTGCAAAGGTAAAGGGATCTGGATGTGGATGTGCAGAGGTGCAGGGATCCGGATGGATAGGGGACTGGAGACATGGATAGGACATCTGAAGGTCCGGATGAGGCATGGGAATATTATTGGATGTAGGTCCAGAGTACAGGATATGACATGACTCATTGAGACACTTTTTGACTTTCAGTTTAATCAACACAATCTCTATAATTATGCTGCTTTATGTAACCTCCTGTTGCTCTAATCACTTCTGCCACTCTTCTAGACATGCTATCTATCAATTTTGAATATTTCTTCTTAGTACTCCTTTCTCACTCTGCTGCAACTCTGTCCTATAGCTGAAATAGCCCCTATGATGAATTTTGATAGGCTGCAAGTAATTTCTTGAAAATTTTTCAGAGATATTCAATAGGGCTGATGTATGAGGACTATGCTAGACATGATAGAACATTGATATCATGGTCTTTGAGCTGCCAGTGACTAAATTGAAATCTTACCTTATATGAATGAAGATCTCATATTTACCATATTCTAACTAGGCAGGCTGCTAATACTACTCAGGCCACCTAATTCATCAATACCATCATATCCAGCTCTGTTTCCACTCAAACCATTAATAATACTTGCAAGGCAACAGATATTAAAGCTACAATCAAGAAGAAGACTCTCCTATCCCTAGCCTATAGAAATAGGAAGTAAACTTTAGCTTTAAAGCACCAGTATTGGACTAAAATAGGACTGGAAGAGGACTATGTTATAAGATAAGACCAAGATAAATATGATGAGGTCAGATGGCTAGGAATACATCTGTAAAAAGTCAGGTGAACCACTAAA
>MU172287.1:60814-121445 GCA_016695485.1 Suillus hirtellus
TAGAGTGAGAAAGGAGTACTAAGAAGAAATATTCAAAATTGATAGATAGCATGTCTAGAAGAGTGGCAGAAGTGATTAGAGCAATAGGAGGTTACATAAAGCATCATAATTATAGAGATTGTGTTGATTAAACTGAAAGTCAAAAAGTGTCTTAATGAGTCACCAAATTAAAATAGCCATATATGCACATGATGACATCAGCTTTCCATGCTATAGGGAACTTAAATGAGGCTAAGAAGTATAGCTTTATGGCACCTCCCTACAGTTTAGTCATATTCCCACACTCTGGTTCATAATACAGCAATTACATGAAAAGTTACAAACATTAAGACACTTTTTTGAGCCACTGTATATGTACAAGAAAATAGTTAACATTATGAAAGCCTGCAGTGCATAAGACCATGAGGCTGTCAAGGGTTCAGGCAGGGAGAGCATGTAATTGATGAGAATAAGTAATGATCAATCAGATGATAAGATCAAAATGAACCTTGAACACAACCAAGATGGCACTATGCAAAGGAAAGAAGAAAGCTACAAATGATAATGACAATGATATGAGTGAATGTAATGCTTTGTAAGGAAAATAATGTATGATATTTAGAAGGTTGCCTCGACTAGCAACACACTTAAACTCAATATCTGACCAGTTCAGACAACATTGATGAAGGATGACATTGCACTCAAAAACAAATAATACAATGCAGCTGTTGAAGCTGCAAAAATTGGAATGGGGAAGATTAATATACTAATAATCATAAATATGCTGAAGTTCAGAATGTACAATGATCAGCTGAAAAACAATACACATGTTAACAAGATGATCACATCATTTGAGAAGATTGGAATTTAGTAGGGGACACAGACAAATGCACTCCCTACCATCATTGAGAGATCATGAATACATGAAGAGATACATAGATGAAGCATAAGAGCTTCAATCATAACTTACTCATCTAGAGGGAAAGGGACCTATAACAATCAAGGAGGTAGAGGAGCATGCAGATGCGCACATATGACTTGGAAATATCAAAGGCTACTTAACCAGGATGGGAAATTGGGGAGTTGTCTTATATAACAAAGGTGAGTAATAGTGCATTATACAAATAAGTACACATCTAGAGTTGATTCCCAATGTGACATAACCTGCTGTACTGCTTGATGTGTTTGTATGGCACATCCAGACACAACACTGGATGTAGCCAATATGCAGTGTCAAGAATGTCTTCAAGAGACTGCATGTATAGCATTGGATCTAGATGTATGTGTATATCAGTAATACTAATACAGGTAACAGAGATATTAGAAGTAGGAAAGGCTGAGCTCACACATCACCTCAGCTGCAATGAGATGTTGTATCATATCCCATAATATCCATGCTTCTCTTCCAGAATTCGGACCCTTAGATCTGATCCGGTCCGATACATAGGTCTGCTTCTGATCTAATATAGATAGGCTTCCTATTTCATTTCCTGTTCATATAATGTTAAACACAGCCTATTCGGTATTTCCTTCTTCCTGTTGTTTCGGCTATATCTATTACTGGTATGATTACTGATCCGTTTACCTATGTTCATTTCCGATTTGCGATTGTTAACCTTTGCATATGCTTTCTACATAGCCTTGGATACTGCTTACTGATCTTTTTGTTATGTCTACTAGTATATAAACTCATGTATATGTCCTGTAGTACCTCAGTTCGAATATCATCTTAGTTTGTCCTCTTTCTGTCCCCTGGACTTGAGTCCTTCTTACTCTTGTCATCCTCTAAGACTTCGGATAGATTCCAATAGTCTATGTCCTTGGCTCTACCTTTGGGTAGTCTTTACTCTGTTAGTTTCTAGCTCGGATACGTCCAGATTAGCCTTATATGCATTTCCAATATCTGGAAGACATCTGGATATACATACTACGAGACTTGTCCAGACCTTTGGATGCATTATTGTTAGTACTTTGAAATAAAGGACAGTACTTGGAAAAGGGGCACAGCATACAAGCTGAGGCCAAAGTCCTTTGGATCTGATCCTACAAGAGTATGGCCCTAACATGTTGCACAATTATAATGAGATATAAGAGGAAGAAATGATATTGATACTACACAACATATAAGATGAGTATGATGAGAAGGGATGAGAGGGAGCCTTGGAAGTGCTTCAAAGGAACAACAACATGCTGACTCATACACCAAATTCAAAATTGACCAAGGTTTTCAAGAACCACCACTTGGTTATGATGTTGGCACTGGATCTCTTGCTGATGGGAGAGCATTTTTGGCCTCAATATGAGTCCATAGTCCATTGGCTGGTGCAGTCAATAAACATTGTAATGGGGGTCTGTACCAGTTTGAGGATGATCTATTGAAATTGCTGAGATTAGGACAAGATGTATACCATGTACATATCAAATAGCTTCACTATGTTGCAATTATTAGCATCAAAAGATGACAACTTTCTGACTTACCAGGAATTACAGGCATTGATGAAGAGACTGGACATGGATCCTAACATACAGAAAGTCCTAATAGGCTTATCTGAGAAAATACAAGGTGGCAAAGATGGCAATGTGCAGATATTCCTTCCTCTGATCAAGGAGATCAAGAAAATCACTGTCAAGTGTTGTGAAGCCTATAAGGGAACTATCGGTGATGAAAACAAAGACTATACATATGCACTTACAAACTATCAAGACAACATTATCAATCTCCTTCATACTCATTGGCTGGCCAGGTCAAGATAGTCAAAGGAGGAGACTAAGTGGTTGGAGAGAGTGATCACATGCATGTATGTGTTGTTGAGCCTGTTGGACAAATCAATAGCATACCTATTAATGACCAGCATAGTGATGGTCCAAGTATGGAAAGAACTAGAAAAGGTGCAGGAAGGTTAGAAGGAGGTTAGTTCAAATTAGGTTGTGAATGCTGGATCAAGGCTTACCTTTTAATTCACTTGGTACATTGGTTCAAGTGCATGGTCATTACCATGAAAATCACCACTCCTAATATGTATACAATTGATAATCTAATGGAAGCTATGTTTTGCTCAATCAAACAGAACAGACACATTAATACAAAAGAATGCATTGACATCATGAGTCAATTTCAAGAGTATAAGACTGAGAAATCATGGTACAAATGTTGCAGATCTGGCTGGAGTTAATGCAAGGTTGCTCAATGTCCATGCTATACCTACATAATACAATGTTCATGATCCCAATGCAAGCAAAGATGGCAATATGACCTATGAAGAATAACTTTAAGGAGACATGGGCAGTTATGTCTGAGCTGATGAAGCAGAAGGTGAAAGTACTGTTAGAGATGGTCTCTAAATATGTAGGAAAAGGAGACATTGACATACTGATATCAGCAATAAATACAGTTGGGATGCCTGAATTCATGTCCACAGGATGGGATTAGTAATGTCTGGCTGTCTAGAAGTACAGAGACTGATCAATAGATCCATTAATTTAGGCAATAATCATGGAGTTGGAATTCATGCAAACTTACTAACCTAACCTCCTTCAAGATCTCATAATCTGGGGGCTGCATGTAACACTACGTACACATATCCTGGATTATCAAACAAAGCCATTATTAAACCCTGCTACAGCAGGGTCTCTCACACAGCACAAAAACTGGTAGTTCTGAGATGGAATCAACATCTATAAGCTGTCTGGTGCAGACATTATGAATAGCAACACACACCTATCTGCAGAGGAAGTTCTACATTGATGCTGTGTCATCATGGTCTATCAAAATACTCTCCTGCATCTGATGAAAATCATTAAGGATATGCCAATAGTGTATGTAACTCCACACAAGGACAGTGGTATTGATATGCATGTAACATATTACACAAACAAGCTTGTCAAGGTAAGTCCACATATAAGTGCAAAGAGTATTGAGACTGGATGTGCCAAGACACATTAACTCAATGATATATTGACAATGCACAATGAGTGCCAAGACTAGATGTGCTAAGATGCATGTAACCAACTATACATTGACAATATGCATCAAGATGTGAATCTTGATGTACATAATATTTGAGAGTTATTGGAAGAAAATGGCTTACTAATTTTCATGTTTTTACAGGTAATTGAATCGAGTGGGTCCCAGCACTGTCTTCGTGATTTTAGTGGCATTGACACTAAGAAATACAATGCCAAGTTGCACAACAAGTTATATGGAATTTCTCTGATCATGGGCATAAGGGATGTCTCTAGAAAAACAGCATTCCTAGGTTTTCCCATAGTCCAAAAGGGAGAATTTCAATATACTTTGACGATTTCAAAACCTGGCCTTCTGGGATGGCCGCCGTGTGACCTCCAAAATCTGAAAAGCATGCAGCAGCCATAACTGTCATGGCTTCACAGCCAAAAGATAAAGTACAAGAAGAAAAAAAATTGTGTCTCCAGTGGCACTCCTTGGAGGTGCAAAGCCAAAAATAAGCATGATGAATAAAGCAAAAGTTATGAGTGCATATTGCATGGTGATATTCAATTCTAACTATAACTATTTAATAATGCATCATATAAGTCATTTATATATACAGTGGCACTCTGAGACTGCTGCTCATATATGCCCTTCATTGTCCACATAAATATTCCATCCCTCCCCTTCTCTTCCACCACTCTCAGATACTATGCATGTAGTGGCACTGTCAGACTGCCACAGTAGCAATATAGGACTGCCACTGGTGAAAGTAAAAAGTTTGCAGCATCAAAAACACTTGACAATATGATTGTCTCAAGGCCAAAATAAGCATGATTAATAAAGTAAATATCTTCCTGTAGTGATTGAACGAAGGGTAGGCATGGGCACCACCTTGCTACAAAAAATGACCCTGTCTACAGCAGCAATTTAGAACTACCACTGTAAATGATTAGAAACTTTGTGGTATCAAAATTGACCCAGCAAATGCTTTACAAAAAATCACCATCTGCATAAATATTCTATCCATCCCCTTCTCTCTCACTACTTTCAGATACTATGTGCACAGTGGCACTCTCAGACTGCCATCCAATGAGCATACTCTGATTTAAAATGTCTGCCTTATGCTTTTACAACAAAAATGACCCTGTCTATGGTGGCAATCTAAGACTGCCACAGGTGAATAAGATGCAAAGCCAAAAATAATGTGCTGTAAGGTATTAAGGTCATACTCTTGTAGGATTGGATCTGAAGGACTTTGGCCTTAGCTTGTACACTGTACCCCTTTCCCAAATACTGTCCCTTATTTTAAGTACTTATTAATAACACATCCAAATGTCTGGATAAGTCTCATAGTTATATCTGGATGACTTCTGGATATCAGAAACATATATAAGGCTAATCCGGATAAGTTCAAACTAGAACTAACAGAGTATAGACTACCCAAAGGTAGAGCCAAGGATATAGACTATCAGAATCAATCCAAAGTCTTAGAAGGTGACAAGAGGAAGATAGACTCATGTCTGGAGGACAGAAAGAGGACAATCTAAGATGATATTCAAACTGAGATACTACAGGACATATACATAAGTTTATATACCAAAAGAAATAATGAAAGGATCAATAAGCAGAGGTTCGAGGCTATGTACAAAGCATATGGACAGGTTAACAAACATGAGTTGGAAATGAAGCATAGGTTAACAGATCAGTAAACATACTGGTAATAAGTATAACTGAAACAATGGGAAGAAGAAGGATAATTCTATTAAGAAACCTCTCATGGGAAACAAACCCTAGGGTTTGTAGCTTAGTAATCCAAACCCATGTATAACTATCAAACAATAGAGGGTTTCTCACTAATAGTCACTAGTTGGCAACCAAGAGTAGCTCATATTGTAGATAAGTGGTTGTAGACTTATAGTCTACTGGCTGGTGTGTCCTAGCTGCAAAAAAAAAGAAATTGAAATCAAATTTGATTCAAAAGTCTACTACTCTAGTACCTGTGTTCATAAATTCTCATAATATAATATTTGTGGCTTTGTTGTCAGGTAGGACATATACAAGTAACATGTGAAATACTGGGTTCAGTGATAGTTCAAACTTTGCAGTTACTTACTTTAGTGGCCTTTATTGATACCTTATAGTACAAGTAATAGTGATTTTTAAATTGATTGCCAGACAAACAGCAGACAGTGCATGCCAGTCAGTTAAATAACTTTGACAACTTAAAAGAAAATCGCCCATTTGGTGCTGGTAACTATGAAGGCTATTATTGGCAAACAAAGGTTTCTGAATAAGGTCTATTTTGGGGGTGAGGTTTATAAGGGTTTGTTTTCCATGGGGGGTTTCTCAATAGAATTATCCAAAGAAGAAATACCAAATAGGCTCCACATAGGCAATCAAAATCTTCACTTTTTGGAATATTAGTTTCCTTGGTTCTCCATGATAGGTCCATAATATTATGCAACAGGTATCTCAAAATTTCTGTTTATATTTATATTACATAATCCTAAACTGGCATGTGCACTGACTTTCATATAAGGCACTCTGCAGATGTTTTATCAAATTCAATAAAATCAAGATATTTTGCAAAATATTAGAATTTGACTGTACAGCTTTATACTATTAATAGAATATGTCTGCTCCACATACCAAAAACACATGTTCAAATCTCCATCACCTGACATCACTTTTAGCTGGCATTTTCCTATATAAACTGGTATGTATGACCACAACCCTCTTAATATATTCAAGAACAACTTTGACAAGAGATGAAATATGTTTATTTAGGACATAAATATCCTATCCTAAAATTTGGCCTGCATCCATGATCTTCTTAACTGTGTTCCTCTATATAAAACTAACATATTTCTATATAAAATGGTTTATATGGCCCACATCAGCTTGATATCTTTGAGGATGAGTTTGACAAAAGATGAAAAAGGTTTATGTAGCATATGAATATCTCATCCTACATTTGTGTCTGCACCTGTGACTATCTTTATATGATTTCCCCTTACAAACCTTCTATTTTTATATAAATCACTGATAAAAGTGTGTACATGCTCTCTATCAACTTGATAGATGCATGTATCTTAAATTTGTCCTATTGTTGTCTTGTTGTCTCAGTTAGTGCTTGGAGTCAGGATGCTTATTTTCTCACTGTTTGTTTGTCTCAGTTAGTGCTTAGGGTCAGGATCTATGTGCTCTTGTTACCTCATTGTCTTGGTTAGTTGCCTTACTTAGGTTGGTTGTCTTATCATCATCAGAATTCCTGCTCATGTAATGTCTTCACTACATTTTCCTATCACTAATTTATTAGGGCCAATATCTTGCTTAATAGTACCTCATTTGTTGCAATTATGCCTTAGTAGTATACTAATTCTTTCTGTAACATATTATACTTTCAGTGTTGAATTTAGTACTGCTGCAGTCTGGTCCAGAACAATAATCTGAACCAGACTTTGGTTTCTATATATATCTTTTATGACAACTCTCCTCCTCTTATAATATGTAATTGTGTCATTTCACATGCCCAAATATCCTGTTACTCCAAATAACACTTGGCTCAATCACTTATCAGAGGTGCAACAGTATTACCAGGCTCATGTTATACAGAATAAAAAAGGATTATATATCAATAACTTATTAATAAGCTATGTTGCACCTACATGTACCTTCACTCAGAACTTGTTGCAGCTAGATAATGTTCCTGACATATAATGATAAGAACACAAACTTAGAGAGCAAAATATCTCTCACCATGATGTCTAGCAGCATCAGATGTTTGTCTAAAAATGTGAATGTTTGTTGCACTCTATAGAGCTAGTCAGCATCACTGATGCGCCAGCTGGAGAATGCACCTTCTCCAAAACAAATAAGTCTATATGTCATATAGCACATAGATGCTACTCTTAGTCCTACTACATAATACTAATCAGTACAGACATTAGATATATTTAATATTTGATAGTGTTATAGAAGGTACATATTTATGCTGGACACATGTAGTGAGGGCAGCAAGTCAAATGTAAAGTAGAATGAAGCCTGATTACTGGCTGGTGCTACAATTGCAATTGTTTGTACAGCTTATGTAACAATGAATGCTGATCCCTATAAACAAATAACACTGTCCATCTTACATAATTTCTGCTCCTTTGTCTCAACTTCCATTATCTATGCAAAATAGGGGTAACTTGCACAAACACTTGTCATCAACTTCACTATATGGCCCATGTGCAAATACTCAAACCGTGAATTCTCTCTGTTGTCAATATGTATGAACACATGTTGGTGCAGTTTCAACACATCCACCTCTATGTGAATAGAGGTGACAAGCACAAATGTCTATCACCAACTTTGTCATATGGCTCAAGCACATTTGCTTGGGCAATCATCCTTTAATCTTCTCTATATTGTATGTCTGGTCTTTTATGTCTGGTACCTCTGAAGCACACCTCAAGGTGAGTCTCTCTATATTGA
Source organism: Suillus hirtellus (assembly GCA_016695485.1). Classification (NCBI taxonomy): domain Eukaryota; kingdom Fungi; phylum Basidiomycota; class Agaricomycetes; order Boletales; family Suillaceae; genus Suillus; species Suillus hirtellus. The sequence continues at coordinate 69,222 of MU172287.1, forward strand.
CTTGTATCTGATGTGATGTGAGAACTCATATTTGATTTGCAGATAATCACATGTTACCTAGTGGAGATTAGGGATCCTTACATCTGGGAGCTTACAGTTTATGCTTATCTGTGCTTATGCTTACAACTCCCCCCTCCAGTTATGCAGCCATAGATTATGTAATACAATAGTGTGTCACTCATCAATTAGCAGTGTAGTACACTTGTGAATCAAGCCATAGTATGACATGAATATCTCTCTATGAGCAGTATCTCCATGCATCAGCAGACTAGGGGGTCATTATATAAGATTATTCAGGCTTGTACAAATAGCACAAATCTATAACAATGTTCCCTCTTTACAAGCTTGTAACAGAGGGTTACAATATGTACATATAGGCACAGTATAGACATATAGGACAGATAGAACAGGTTAGACAATATAGACAGACCTAGACAAACTAAACAGTGTTGATAATGTTAACAAATGAGAGACAATTGAATAGACTACACAGTAATAATGCAATTCAGAAGACTATTACTAAAGTGCTATATAATAATGTTGACATCCTCTTCAGCTGAGCTGCTGTCCAAACTATTGTGAACCCCACTTATTATCCCAAACTTGGCCTATTCCTTGGGGCAATAAAACCTTCTTTCTCATGGCATTAATAAGACTTGGCTAGCAGTGCTTGATAGTACTTGGCTGATATGGCAGTGCATATGACTTATTTTGGTTTGTTTATACCTACATACAAATTGGACAGTATTGGGGGATGTAAGTATGAGTATGGATAAGCATAAACCAAAAGCTCCCAGATGTGAGGATCCCTATTGGTCCATTCATTGGGTATACTAGGAGCATCACAGATTATTGGCAACTTCAAATGTTCTGCAATGAGCTACTTAGTGACAGAGATGAGGCATCAGATGAGTCATCCACTTTTTATTCAAGCACACATACTAATGCCTTATAGATATTACCATTAAGCATGTTCTTGGCAGATCATGAGATCTGGGCAGGTCCACTTAATGGACCTCCCTGTGTTTAATGATCTGCATTGAAACTCGCTCTTTCCTTTTCATATATTTATCTGATCCTAATACTAATCTTTTTAAACAATAATATAATAATAATATAGGCCATCCCTATAATGATAAACTGCCTCATGGCTTAGGTAATCTTTTTCTCTTCATTTTCAACCACTATTATCACTCAGGACTACACATATCAAATGTCCTGTCCATTGCTGTTCATTGTGCACATAGTACCATTAGGACATCTGCTCATTCCAAAGGCCAATATATGCACTTTGCATGGCTTTGCATCACGTCAGACACTTTCAGTCATCTAGGCACTAATCTTTGAATATCTGCTTTTAACTTATGCCCTCTAGGTCCCTGAGCTTCAAGGCACCCTAGGAAAAATATTGGAGAACAAACACTCTACCATATACACTAGCAAATAAAGCTGCATCACAAACATTGCCATTACTTTGCTCAAAGTAAACATCTCTTTAGCACTTATTTTTCATGCTTTATCATGGCTAACTGACTTATCATTCCAGAATCTATAATACTGTAACAGGTAGCCTTGGCTCTTGCATTTCATCATACAGGTTGTCCATATTTGCCACCTATGTTACTCAAGCATATGGCCAGACCCTTTTTGAGTGAAGCTATGTGAGTTATGAAGCACTATATAGGTCTATGTGAGATCTGGTCTATCCAGCACCTGTTGCCAGTGACATGGGCACATGGCGGTTAGCCAATGATATGATTTGTTACTTGGGTTCCTTGTGGCAATGCCTTGTTACAGGTAGGCAATAGTGTGTCAATTTCCTGTTTGATTTCTGCCAACTTCTTAATGATTTAGCCTCTATAGCCTCTTTCCTCTTGAACTGACATTCAGAGACTACATAATTCATATCTCTGACATAAGTCACTTCCTACAGCTACCTTGGTTGATGTCTGACTCTTCACCTTATAGATCCATTTTACTGGTTTGAGTGAAACTAATCATTTTAGTTAGCAATATATTAACTTTTGTTGCTCAGCAGTTAGACTATCTTGGATTTCACACACACAACTAGTTTACTCATTTATACACCACCCTGACTTACTTGGGGATGCACTTTTACAATAGTTTCTTCTCAAAAGTCTCTTCTGGGCCACCTTATCTATAATTACATTAAAACATAAGAATAGCATAATACATCCATCAAAGTGTTTGTAATGTCAAAATATATTAGTAATTGATGCCCAGAGCCTTCTCTATGGTATAATAAAGAAGAAACCATCATTTCTCACTAAATTTCCTGATTTCCCTTACAATGTAGGCATTACAAGGTTGTCTATCTGCCAAAGCTAACTGTATGCTATGCTAGGCCTCACTGTAAATTTGCATTTTGCAACAATAACACAAGGAAGAAGTCCTTACTCAAAAAACATGTATAGGAGACATATGTATCTGTCACAATGCTTGGTTAGTCCATACCATCCTCTTCATTGATGTGTTAGATGATTCTCTTCATTAGTTAACGGTTCAAACCTGGCCTGCACAAGTGATATGTATTTCTACTATCTGTATGTGACCACATCATGCTTGACTTATTCACAATGAGGACATATTACAAACAACATCTAGAGGGCGAGGCCTTCCTTCTATTCAAGGAAATCCTACCTCACCAGACTTGCTATACATTAATAAAAAATGTAGCTGGTAACAAATTCCTAAGGCATTCCAATGCTCAGATACATCAGCAAACACTTGTCAAGTAAGTTGCCCTAAAATTCATTTGCATCCAGGCTTCATCCTATTGAGTTTTAGGGAATATGAGAATCTGCTATAGACTGCCCTTCTTCCCCTCAATAACACCACAAGAAAAAGAAAGTGTGACCTTTGAGAGCCTGACCCCTTTGTCAAATGTCAAGTAGGCACAGGTACATTATATCATGATAGTTCACAAATCTATCACTTATAATACCACCTCAGGATCACCAGGCCTTTGGTCCAGAGCTTTCCTCTTCACTGAAATATTTGGCTGTCCTCCACGATATTAATATCATTATTGATGCTATGTACAAAATTGCCATTTGCATTGATTATGCTATCACCATTCCTGCCAAATATGTTTGCAGCCATACTGTCTCTCACCACTGCTTCAAACCTCCCTCCCCCCCACAGTCAGATATGACTCGCATCCTCAAGTTATTTGAGTGTGTCAATGACTTTACTCCACCTTCTGGCATTATTCCTTCCATAGTTGACCTCAAGGTTCTTGACAGTTTAGTCTGCTTGATAGAGGGTTGTGGCTACCTATCAGCCTCCCTCCGGACCATGCAGGAGCACTTCAAGATCATCCACCCTAATGACCAATAATACCTGAACACCAAGAAATGGGATATTCAGTGTGTATACAAGTTCTGCAGCAATCAAACACTTATCCTCATAGACATGAACCAGATCATGCCCCTGCAGTAATGTGTGTTTGCTGACCACCAGAATGAGATCCAAAAGAAAGCCTCCCAGGTTGATTTGGATATCTATTATGTTAACTAAGATACTGACAAGCACAGGACATTCCTTGCCAAAATGGGGTGAAACAAGGGCATTAAGGGTCTCTAGGTCACCCAATTGCTCCACCTCATTTCAAGCCCTGCTAACAAAAAGAAACATTCACTCCTCCACTCATTCATTCATTTGATTCTCTGACCCTGAACTCCTCTGAGTTTTCAGACATTCATCTGAAGCTTTCCTACAATCCTTTGGACCTATTCTGCTTTGGACTTTGTCTCTGCAGCCTTTCCTCTGTTTTCTTCTACTTAGGACAAATCCTGAGTAGCCATAACATATATCTGTATCAGAATAAAATCCCATTGTAATTTTTGGAAGTTTCTTACACTTGGCCAGATGATCTGTCTAAAGTTTTCTGTGCTTGTCCAGAAGTCCTTTGGACTTCCTTGAACTTTCTCTAGACTTCATTCTGAAATTAGAGGCACATACTTAGGTAAGAGGTACAGTGCATAAGCTGAAGCAAAGCCTCTTGTGTCTAGATTATATGCTGGTGTCACTGTAACTAGTCCATATCCTACAACCTGATACATCAGAGGGACTGTTGTTACTGGACTTTATGGCCAAGCAAGATTAATTACTACTTACTTATTTAATTCTGATAGTACAATGATATCATTTTTGGTGCTCATGCAATGCATGATTGAATCATGGCTGTGCTATCATTTAAATAGCAATAGTACCTACTATGAGCAGCTATGAGCCTAGTTAATAATTATTCAATCAAGTTACCATAATGATATAGTAGCACCAGTGTAGCAGAGGCCTGGAATATAGTAGCTCAGTAGAGGAGACATTGCTACATAGTTACTATCACTACACAAGCTACATAGAGCTACAGAACAATATATAGGCATGCTATATTTTCCAGATGTAATAATAAACTATATCCTTAATACTCCATTGTAACACTCAGAACCTCCCTGGGTAGCAAATGGGTTATTTTCATATATGTGTTGAGGAGTTTAAAGTACTATCAGTCTCACTATCTTTATCCTTCCTTTGCCCTGCAAGTAACATCTATGTAAGGCTGAACCCGCTTTTCCTATACTTAGCACACCTATTTATCTGCTTTCCTGCATATCGGCCATATTGGACACATGTTCCCACACTTAAATACCTCAGAAATGCATTAGGAAAGTCCCATGTCCATCTATAGTCCATCCAAACACCATTGACATGTAAGTTTCCTTACCTTGAGGCTTGTAAAATGTAATGTAGCCTTATTATATGTTCTTATATATCTATTATATTTTCTATTCCTTCCTACTCTGAGTGTGAGTCTAGATAGTATAAGTTGACTATTACTTTAGACTACTTATAATACTTCCCTAGTACTATATACCTCATCCTATAGCTTTATTTTTAAAGTAGTCCCTTGTAGTGTGCACTTTTTAGCCCCTATTATGTTCCTTATACCTTACTATACCTAGACTTTTCTTATCTTGCCAGATATCTTTACCCTTACTCTCTTCAAACCTTATTCCTTAACTTTCCTATACCTTGTTTATACTTTCTCACACTTTCCACACCTTCAGCCATATGTTCTTATGCCTTGGATAGCCTCAGTCACATTCATATACCTCATGTATACCTATCCACTATTTTCCTGCATTCTTGGGTCACATATATCCGTCATTGTTCTAGTAGTAATTTCCTTTAGGGTTGAACATGTCTGTTTGGACATAGGAAATGATAAGACCCAAGTGGTCAAAGTAATATAAGTGAAGTTGGTTATAGGTGATAGAGAAGATGAAGATGAATTAGTACCAAAGTTGCTCTCACATTAAAAGATACTATTTGGTGGCAGAACCTCGATATAAAGGTATTTATGTATTTAGTTCACTGTCTGTAAGCTCAACACATGTGATGATGTTGCACTATCATACTAAGGAGCCACCTAGGCTGCAATCTATGAGAATAATGTCTAGCTTTTGTACATTGGTATCATCCAGGGTGACAACAGTAGCAAACTTAGAAGACCAGATACACTTTGGCTAGCCACAGATATGATCCATGAGTTAAAAGGGGAATAATTTGGAGGTATTTGGGAAACATTTTGAGTACAATAAATACATGACTGCTTATACAGTATTAAAAAGCAGGGTCCATCTATCTTCTGCTGTTGCTGATGTCTTGACTTGCTTATTTTTTGGATTTTTATTATTATATTGTTAAGCATTGAAGCTCTTGTTGGTATCAGGTACTGTCAGAAAAGAATCCAACACCTCCACTTCTGTGTTAGTCAGTGTAGATACAGCTATGCTTGTCTGTGAATGCAGCTTCATCTTCTTGTGTGGCATCTGCTTCTAACTAGCCAAAGTTCTTGTCAAACTACTTAGTTAGATTTTCTTCCTATTTAATTATTATGTGCTGCCTGCATCCTTGGCAGTAGGTATGAACACAGGTACTCCAATACTTTTTCTCTCTGAGCTAGTAGACTTAATTGGTTAATGAAGAATGGTATCAATACTCTCTAGCATGAAATCTGATTGAATAATGATAACATCCATGATGAACTCAACATTTTGAAGAAGCATTTTTTCTTCCCACAGTATGTCACCATTAAGTTCTTCATCAATTGTTCATCTTATTTTGGTTGCAAGATCCAGGTACTACATTGGTTGTAGTGAATGATGTAAGGAGGCATTGGTGATACAATATTGTGTTTACCATCTGTTGCATGGTGGTTAATGGTTAGTGCTGAAAAGAAACCCTACTGGCAATCAATTAGTTTGCAGATTGAATCTAATCTACTGACCTATAATTTCATGTTTCGGTTTATGACTCACAAGGAAACTCATGGTTACAGACATCAGCCTTCCTGAAAGGAAATAATAGGTGTATGTCATGGTGCAGCTGTAAGGCACTTTTGAGTTAATTCTATATGAACTCTGAGCAAAATTGGTGACTGTCTTGACATACAGAATGACATTATGAGTAGACCTTTATAATAGGACTAAAACTCCATTTAAAACTCAGTTGTCATGATATTCATAGATTGATTACTATTCTTTTAGCATAAGTACTTTGCAAGTGGTCATATGAAGAGATACAAAAGTAGATGACAAATAAACAAGGGATTTTGAATAGCTTGTGGAATCTCAGGCTCCTTAAAAAATTTTGCTACATAGGTGCCTGTCTCTTCCTATATTAGTGTTAGTTCTAGCCAGCTAATATAAGTATGGTAGTACAGGAAGGGTCTAGAAATTGGTATAGGAGGTGCAAAGTGTGAGAAGTGGCTAATGCACATGTATAGGACAGACTTGCAGCTAAAAGCTAAAGGCGCAGAAAAGTATAGCTGCAGTATGATAAATAATAATAGATGTAGTAAAAGCAGTAAATGAATACTGATATTACTAATAGCTACCAACTGTAGGCTAATGGGAGTTGCTACTGGAACATCCAGAAAACAAGCTACTGAATAATATGTACTGCTATCACTTAAGTATTGCACTAAGTGCTGTCATGCAAAGCTGAGCTGCAGTGCTACTAAGTAAGATATATAAAGCTATATGTAAGTAAGGGTCTATAATCAAATAAAGGTGGTATGATATGAAACTGATCTGATATGCAAACATTAATCATGGAAAATGTATCAACAATGGATGGATACAAGGCTTTGGCTAATGAAACATAGCTATGTATGTGTGGAAAAGTAGTAGCCAATGTGTGTGGCTTGCAAGAAAGCTGTGCTTCATGCATATAGTAAGCAATAGACTGTTATATAGGTTGTATAGAAAGGAATGTATTAACTGCTAGTAATTCACAATACCAGGCTCTATAAGTCTAGCTAGGAATAAGTTCCTACAGCACACAATCACAGATTTTATTTACTATTGTTCTCTTCAATCACATACAGACTACTTACTTGAAGCACTTAGACATGCTTTTAAGGAGTTTCACACATGAGGATGTTTTTATTAAGATAGGCAACAGAAAAACTACTTACTTTAATAACATAAAGATATACTCAATACAACATTATGTAGAACTAATTTTACAGTTTGGTCTGCAGATGATTTTAATACTAAATCACCAGAATGGCTATACATTAATTATGCAGAGTATAACCCTACTTTATTTTCTTATACTTCAATAATTCACATTTCTACCACTCATCTTTATTATCTTTACAAAATCCTAGCCTTCAAAATAATTATTAACCAGTATATATCACTGTTTCTCTAAACATTAACAATCCATATTTACACTCTTGACATCTTTTTATGTCTCAAATTCCTTTGATACCTTTGACCTATTCTATTGCCTGGCCTTTGAATTATCTGATATGACCAAAGTCAGTTCATGCAAGCTTCAAAATATTGTGCTTGTCTTATCACCAATTACTTATGTAGATAGAAAACTGGCATGACCTACATGTCTTAAGCTGGCATTTATTTATATCATGGAAGCTAATGCTTTTACTGATGGTACATATTTACAAGATGAGCATTAGGTAATTTCTTATGCTCATACTACTAGTAATAATGAAGATAACCACTAGTAGTCAGAAAATACTTTATCTAGAGATGAAGGGGATGAGAAGCTTGTCTTACCTTTAACTTCTATGATAGCAGAGGATAGCCTTAGATTCAATTATCCAGTGATGTTACATTTCATTCTTCTTTAGTGAGTTAAGAAGTTGAGAGACTGCTACCAAAGGCCAAACTCTTAATTTTCTCAGTTGTCTCTTTTGTGGACATATTATAGTTTAGTCCTAGTCATATTCACTACTTAAGCTGATGATAGCCAGCTGGATCCTCTTCATTCTTATAAATGCATTTGGCATATCCATTAGCATTAATACTCATGTCTGTTTTTTACTTATACATTTAATCTCTAGCCACCTTGCAAAGTGATGTATGCTGCCTTATTTCTATACTGACTCATACTATCAGGATATCTAATCTATACTAGTACATACTGAATTGTGCCAGTCAATTATTGATGATGTTAAACTTAGAGTATTTGTAAATATTATGTAATAGCAAATTCAACCTAAGGTGAGAACTTTATTTTTTTTGTTCACTGATAAGCTAGGTTGTGTTGTGCTTTATGCTGCAGTCATATATCTCTTCCTTAACTTTAATTTACTAAAGCTCACAGCCTAGAGTTTATGTTTAATAGAAAAAGTTATCTGTTGTATCAATTATAAAGATATATTAGATAGTTTATCAAGATATAGTTGTCATACTCTACTAGTGCCTCCTATCTGGTGCTAGCAAAGCTACACTCCAACTTCTCAAAAATCCTAACAACATTATAGACATACCTCACCCGCAGGTTATTAGCATGAGGATATTGGTATATTAGATGCCAGCTGGATTCTGATGAAGGTAGTTATGGATAATAATAAGCTTTGCAACAAATATTTTAGCTAGGATTTTGAAAAACATTAGAAAACTGGAAAATGTGGCTTCTCCCAGTCATCTGGGTTTATATGAATCTATGTAATATCACTTCATAACTTAATAAGGTATGACATCTACCTTCAACCTATACCATCACCATTTTACCACTGCATCTACTATGCCTGCCCATCATAGGTATGTTTCATTCATCATACTATTAAACATGTAAGTATTTGATTATGTCTCCAAATCTCAGTACTCACTAGTATTTTGTAGTATATCTAGTATTATTCCTTATTATATAGATTTCTCTATGCTTCTAAGCATTGATCACATATGTAAGTATACTTTCTGTACATTCTAAATTAACCCTTACCCTTGGCAAGACTACTGTAGTTTCTCTTCAAACATCAAGCAGCAGTCATAACACTTATCAAGGTACAGACCACCAGAAAAAAAAGCTCACCTGCAGAAGATATTGCAGCATAAAATATTATACATGATACTTGCAACTTAGCTGCTGAAGCTAGGACAACATTTTCATTGAAGACAAGAATTTATAGTAACATGGCTGTTTAGATCAATTTCAATCTACATGGGAGTATGTGATACAATACAAAAGGAGTAGTCAATGCTCACCTTGCATCAAGCTCTACATTATTTTAATCAAAATGCAATGTACACTTCTTCAATTGCTCTCACCTCACAAAGAGTTCCCATCCTATCATATCATCATTTAGTTGCTTTGTGACTCAGAAAAAAGTAACAAAGAAGCCATCAAACAACTTGTGATGTTATACAAATCAATGAAGACCTATGAAGAGAATGAGAAAGGTGACCTTTCAACTTGAGTGGAGGTCATCAGGAGATTGAGTGAACATGCAGAGATGGTGTTTATAGAGTATAAAGACTGCACTCAGGAAATGTTACTTGCATATGTGACACCATTAAGCATGCATCGAGGGAGCATAATATGCACCTTATAAAAAATGTGGTCCTTATCAAAGAAAAGTGAAAAAAAGATCAAAGGTAACAGCATTATGAAGAATCTTGATAGGATTGTCATTTGTGTAACCCTGCATCTCACTCTAAAGCTGGGAGCTTAATGTGCACTAGAGCTGCTCCTAGGAGCATGGATGATGAACTATATGTGGGATTATCTTATCAGGACTCAGGTAGGCATCATGGAGGTAAAGAAAATGTCAAGATATAGCAAGATTAAAACACTTACCAATTCTCAACAATAGATCTGTCACTGGTTTAAGCCTCTGCTTAATCATGTTTATTGTATCAGTGGGAGATGATATGCAATGGATGACTGGTCTACAGTGACATGCTGTTGAACATCATAAACAACCAATAAATTATAGAACATGATGCTAATATTGCTATTAATCCAAATTCATGAACTTGACATTAAAAAACCAAAGTACTCTTATTGCATCCAGTTATAGGTTGCTGAAACAATATGAACTTACAGAAAATCATTCATGATTAGGTTGAACAATGTCATGCTCAATATCTCACCTCAACTCCCACCACAGCCAAAAGACAAGGGCACATTTAATAAAGCTGTTGCCAAGATAGAAGAAAATGAGCAAATCTTATATGAAGCTTTGTCAAAAATAGTGATGAAGAGAAAGCAAAAAAATGTCATTAATCTAAAGAACATTATAGGGGAGGCTCATACCATCGCTGGAATTATGAGCCTACATGTTACCACTTGGGACTAGGCATCTCCATCTATCAAAAGCAATATGTGAGACCTGCTTTCCACCCTACAGGTCATCATTCTGAAGCAAATGCATATGCAGTGCTATCATCCAAAGCTATTATGGGAGCTATGGATCAGTATGCTTTAAAGACTGATTAAAATGGCTTTTGTACAATATGTTGAACCCCTGCAAACAATTGAGTGATTCAGATTAGAGATGACAGTAGAATAGACTTAATAGAATAAGCTCAACATTAGTGACAAGCAGGCAGATCCTCAATTTATCATCAAGACAATCAAAGATAAGCCTATGCAAGAACAACACAAACTTAAAGAATAACTTATGCTTAACAAAACCTACATGAACATGATCCAGAAACTTGTTAATCATATTGCAAACCTACCATGTGCTAAGTCCTTGTCCTTGCCAGATGCTCTAATGTCTGCAAATATTTCAATAGGCCTGGAATATTTAATCTGGATGAGAACTAGTCATATTTGCTATTTTGCTATCATATGCTTAGTTATCCTTATTTGCCACCATGGCATATGCAGACCTTTAAGATCATTGTTGGCTGACACCTGTCTTTTTTTTGCAAGGGATCTTCTTGAATACATCTAGATCTTGGGTTCAAGAATTGTATGACAAGCCAAATAAGAAATTCAATGTCAGCACTGATGTTGAAACACTCAACATCATTTTTCAATGATGTGAGGCTGATAAATTCACAATGGTAAGTTCAACATATCTCTTACATCTCCTATTTATGTCCTATACTTACTTGCATTATAGGGATACAACAATGATTACCAGGATCCAAAAGACCACATGGATATGAAATTTGAAAATCTACAGAACAAAGGAAAGGCAAAAGAGGTTCAAGTCTTTGACAAAGCTAACATCTCTCCTGCCATTCAACATACACCTGCTTTTGGTTTGCAGCCTCCTATTCCCAATGTTCTAACTACTCTTGTTATTCAGCCATGTCCTATATCAAAACCTCGTCCTATCCCTTACAAAATGCACAATGCACCTTCTACATCTGATTACAACAACTCATCTCAGCCTAAGGTAACTGTATATGCATCCTTCAATCAAAATGATAAGGATCCCAATATTGAATTTAAGGCATCTGCCAATGACCAGATACATTCTTCATCACCTACTATTGTCATAGTTGCCCAGGCAGGTGATACATCAGATGAGTGTTTATATGTATATACATGCTAACCATCATGTCTTGCACTTATATTGTATGTATAGACCAGTCTAACACACCCATACAAGCAAAAGTAGTATCAACAGATCCTAATGTTATGACAGGTGAGTTGTGCTTCTGTTGTTTGTATTAGTATCTTAGCATTCTGACATTTGTCTTTACAAGTCAATGAAGATAGCTCTAACCAGCACAGTCAATATGAGACACCAGAATCACAGAATGAAACATCATCTCACAGCTAGAACATATTATTCACAGGTCATGGAAGCAGGCTACAGTTGAAGATTACATCATTCACTCTCATTCCATCTTCTCAAGCCCAGAAAGCAGCCTTTTCATTGAGGACAATGGAGGTGTATCTCATTTTACTTGCATTTGTTGGCATTATTTAATTTGTAAATGACATTCAGCTACCCCATGTCAAGCTAATCACTCTCTTGACAATGCTGATACCAATGCCTACAACTCATCTCAGCAACATCTCCTTCAAGATAGATCCACTTGTGAAACAGTTGTGAATGCAGATGATTTAGCTGGTATATATTTCATTTTTGATACTTCAATCACTTGTTTTATGTCCTTTTATTTCTAGTCTCTTCATAGCACCATCCCATCTTATATCAGTTTCCCAGGAGTCTCTCCCATCACATTATACAAAAATGATTCAATTTATTATTATCTTCTCTGGGCTGTCATAGGTATCCTTAATGTTGCATTAAATAAGGTCAAAACTAAAATTCTATAAATGATTCCAAGTAGATCACCAGTTCTTTTTGGTTTAAAAGGTCTCTCAGATGCAATAGACTCTGAGGTCTCTGGCATTTATCTAAGCCAAACCAATAGACCAAAATTGCTATCTCCATATCCTTCCAAAAATATTTTATAACCACTTTGGAAATTATGAGTGTAGGTTTGGTGGTGTTTTCTTCTTGTTGGCACCAACAGCCACATATTTATGAGAATCTATGATCATGGTGCATAGAGCAATAAGAGACTTAGTAAATAATTCTAATGATAGAAGTAAGATGATTGATACAGAAAATATCACAGTCCATCACTTACTGGTGTAGCAAGATGTGTGTAGCAAATAAATCACCATTTACTTCAGCATTTTCAGGAAGTGTTCATGTACCTGATTTGTAAGAAAATAACCCTTCTTTGTATCAATATAACAAGATAGCTCGCTGTGATGCAAAAATTCCAGGTTTAGACAGTGGGCTTCCTTGCAAATGACTCTGTAGGTGTATAGGCTGCATGGTATTGTCTAGGTGGTTGTATATTGGTTAGAGTAAGCTATTAATACTTATATAAGACAAGCATACAGTTTGATCAACTCACGATAAATCCCCCTCTTAAAGAGTGACCATCTTCATATATCAGTTAGCCTTGACATCTGTTTGGTTGGCCAGAAGGTTTGTCAGCAGTAGTAAAGTTTGGTAAATCTAGTGTAAGAAATGTTTGGATTTCTGAGGAAGGCTGGAATTTATTTTTCTTGCCTAGTACTAACTGCAAAAGGTGGCTCCTCTATCAGAATTATGGTGGAAATTTGTCAGGATGGCAGGTTAATGAAGCAAAGACCACCCATTAAGAAAATTGTTGGATAGACCAGATCTTGGATTAGGTAATCAGTTGTAGTCTGATTTCATCCATACACTATGCCATAATCTAGTTGCCTACAAGAAATGAAAGTTTAGAGAGGTTATGAAGAGAAAAAAATTACTTACCACAAATAATCTGGGATGCCTTGCTCTATGTATGAAAGGTCTAGAATAAAATGTATGCAGTTTTGGTTATGCAAGTTGCACAGAATTCATATATAAACACAAAGACTCATAATTCTGAGATATAGGTGCTTTTGTCAGGTTCTCTGCTAGCTCCCACATTAACTTATCACTCTGTTGCATACTAAATTACTACTGAGCTGTATCCACTATATACCCTAGCAAAATTCACCCCAAACCAGAAGTTCGTCAGGTAACAGCATAATCCTATGATCATAAGTTCTATTTTCTGCTAGGAATTCTTCAATATCAATATATTTATTCTACATATGAAACATAACCAACTGAAGGTATGCATTGAAAATTGAGTGTGTGACTGCCTATGGATCAAAATAGTGCTAGCTATGTATAACACAGAGGAGGTGCATCAAGGATTCAAATGACTCCTGTCTTTCTTGTAGCTTAGCCAGAAAATAGTTACCACTATCAAACTTAACTTTCCACTGAGCAGGAAATGATGGTTTTTATGTAGCATTTCTTACTAACACTTTTCTTAGATTATGTTTGCTTTTTACTGCTTACAGAATTAACTTCTACCTTCACCTAGGACTCCATAGTTATTACCTAGTTTTCTAAGTTTCTAGTTCTTGATTGCTTCTCATTAACTTGGATTATTTAGTAGTATTCCCTAGTTGCAGCATTCCTAGTTGTAGCTTCTTTAGCTCACTATTTAGCTCCTGGAACTTAGTTTTCTGTCATTGGCTTGAGGTGCCTCTTTCACTCACTTACTTTATTTCTTCTTTCTCTTGAACCTGAGCCTAGACAGAGATTCTCTTTAGTTAAACATGGTCTACTCTGATATTGCAGCTAGGTATAATAAGATTGAACACTTTCTTGCTACTTAGCAGAATTATTGTTACTATACTATTTAGTTTGAGATGGCCAAGAGTCTTGAGTATATGAGCTAGGCTGAGGAAAGATTTAAACTGCATATGCAAAGTGAGAACTAATGATTAGAGCAAGAGGACATCCAGTATATGCTACAGAGATGATCTATCAGTAGCAAATTCATTATTTATAAGAATGAAATGAAGGAATGTAATACAGCTGCAAAGAGAGAGGATCCGTATTACAGTTGATAGCTCTATCAAACTAACTAAAAACAGGGCTTTGATGAATTTGTAAGTGAATTCAATAGGCATGGGATACCAGTAAAAATATTCTAAAAATTAACTGACATCCTCTTGTCCATATATAACAATTTTGTTTTAAACCAATTGTTTTATGCTATCAATGAATATGTTAGCAGAAGGCCATCTATATATGATCACATCAAATTCTCACCATGCACTGCAGGCATTTTCCTACTTTCTTTTACTAAACATCTAAAAAAACATTGATTGAAAAGACAGAAATCTTTCCTCCTCTTTTTCTATCAAAAATTTAAAAAAAAATTGTTTCAATGATGTTCTGTATGTGGAACATGATGCAAAAATTGATTATGGTCATTCAAAGATAATGCTGTATTTTTGATGTATTATCTTTGAAATAACAGCATTATTCTTAAATGAACATGACCAATTTTTGCATTATTGCCCACATACAGAACATCATGAAAACATAATTTATTTTTTCTTACATATTTTGACAGGAAAAATGAGAGGAAATTTCTATCTTCTCACTTGATGCTTTTTGAATGTTTGGTGATGGAAAATGGGAAAATGCTTGCAGTGATTGTATATTACAGAAAGAACACTTATATGACCATCTCACTATTTGATGGTTAGGCTTTTTTGTGGAACTTGTGTTCCAAGTACACCAATTGTTAGATCATGACATTTAATGTTCCTTCTGATTATATGCCAGCATCAGACATTAAAATTTAGGGCAGGTGTTATAATATATCACCATTACCATATACACAACTTGTGAGGAACACCCACACATGGACAATCGAATTTATGTAGAATATTCATGGCTTGTAGTGTTATATATTTTTGAATGAGGTATGAATGATAAAATTCTACAATATAAGAGATGTTGGTTACATGAAGCATATTGATTTAAAGACATTGTACAACTAAGATTTATATGAATAACATCTCTAAATACAAAAGACAACAAAGCTATTTATAAGAACATACATACTCTAATAATTTGAGTGCTATGGATACAACAATTTGATAGTGATTTAGAACAATATGTTGGGTCTTGCAGAACCTAGCTGCTATTTGACCCTAAAGTGAACTAGGCTACAGGCTCAGAGGAGTAAAAATGTTATGAAAACTACTGAAGACTTAGACTCATAGTAGAAACTGGTAAAAGGTGACTTAATTATGTAAGCTGAAAAGATGCAAACACCCTAAAGTAAGAACAGTCTCTATAAACCTAGCTAGGAATCAATTCCTACAATCTAATCACTCATATACTGATTAGGTCATGTATAGCAGTGGATTATTTTCTCCAACCAACTCTATCTGAATCATTAATGATTCCCTGGTATGATGTCACCTAATTCCACTTACTTCAGAGTTATGATAGGAATTTAGGCAAGGATGTATAACACTTTCTTACATGAATGTACTGCCTACTAAAGATAGATGTTGTTGAGGAAGAGTGGTAATCACTAATAATGAGTTTTCAGGTTGCATAATAATAGTTGTAGTTGGTGGGAGTTCTGGTGTTGTATCCATGTAACATTCATTTGGAGACAGTTCAGTGCTATATACTAAGATTATAAGGCTTGAAGACTCAATTTTATTAGCAGATGTTAAGGTTAAGGTGTCATTCTGATTATGCCTATCATGTTGAATATGACTGTTGTTACATGCATTAGATAACTAATGAGTTATATCTATAAATAATATAAATCATCTATGTATCCACAAGAGGCATGTGATGAAAAGATCCATGACACCAACACATCAAAATTTCAATAGGGGGGCAGGGGTAGCCCATGGTTAAAATTTCCTTAAGCAGTATGATTTTTTCTGTTTTTGTTGCACAGAAATCCAAATGCAATTGATGATCAATATTATGACAGTGCATCATTGTGTTTGTACTTGGATAATCTAATGGTAGTAAGCACAAACAAGTGCTATCTGGTATACTGAGCTCGGGTGTCAGCCTCTACAGAAAAGCAAAGGTTGCTATGCTTAGTGGTGGCTAGCGATAATAGCATTTACAGACAAGAGGATGGTGAAGTACTCTTGAAGGTACGGGCCAATGTCGAACAAGTAACTTTAGTAAGACAAAGGTTTCAGAGGAAAACCAGGTAAGATTCAAGTAAGGAACATCTACTTGAATCATTGACCTTATATAAGGCTACTCTATCATATCTTGGCTCAGCTTGAAGCTGGGTTCGAATCCACCTATCTATCGAGTCAGAGATAACATACATGAGGCAGGTCTCCTGTCTACTACAGACTGCAGCACAGTCCTTCTATCAGTACATGAGGCAACATGAGGCTTGCCTTCTATCTTGATAACCATTAATAGGTCTTCTAGACCTATGTTGTCATATGGTATCATTAGTTGTCATCTATCATCAATGTTCGATGATGTTCTTTGTCATTAGTTAGCATTTCCAGAATGCTTATCTAAGCCTGGTATCTTCCAGCTTATCTTCTATCATACAAGGCCTAGAGGCCTGTCTTCATCATCATGGACTTTCAGTCCATCGTTCTGTCATCACAAGCTTGCTAGGGTTGGTGCATATCCAGTGTTCTGTCATTGCCATGCGTGGTGGCAGAGGGCAGGTCAGTAGCTGAGGGCTCATGCCAAGGTTACTGTAACAATCAATATTCCAGAAAATCATTTGAAATTCCTGCTGGAACATGATAGCCTGGCTTGACAACTGTAGCAAAGGATCAACAAAGTACTGTATAGCGACAAGACTGTAAATGATCATGCTAAGGATTGCAAAGAACAACTACACTCCAAGCCAAACCCTCTTTGCCAATGAAGCTGCTGAGACAAAGGTCTATGTATCAGCCTTACACTTTTGAGTGCATGAATGACCAGGAGCCTCATTTTCCTTCTCCTAAATGAGCATGAAGATAGGTTGAATTGGAACACCTGCACATTTCTCCTTAGCTGCTGTGAGGACCACAAAATCAAACATGATACAAGGAAGTGTGACACCCTCAAGCTTGTCCAGATTGGCATATTCAGGGTGTTCCTTGGTAAGATAGGCCTCAAGATTGTAGTATCAAATGGCTGTCCACCAATCTGTGTCCCTGTTTTGGTGAATGCATAACCTACAAACAACAGGGACATTATGACAAGGGTGGTTGTTGGAGCCCTTGTCAGCACTGCCATACTAAAACCCTTCTTTGCATGGGCAATTTGAGTCCCACTGGATTGTGCAATGGGCAAGTTCCTTTAAGGTCACTGCACAATCAGGGTTATCTGACCAGCCACAAAATCCACAGAGTAGGAGTCCATCAATGGGATTAACAATAGTGTCAGATACATTGTGCATGGCATGCAAAATATGAACTCCCATATGTGAGCAAAGATCCTTTGTCATCTTGCAACAGACTGGACAGGCACTTGCAACAGCCTTACCTCATCCCATGGAAGCGAGAACCTCAGAGCCAGATGCACACATAAGACCATCAACACCTACATATAAGGCATTGTAAACCCAGACCACATAAAGAGAATTCATAAGACATACCATTGACTGCTTTGTAGGGAAAGTGAGAATTCTCACTAGTGAGTGAACTGATAGAATTGATCAGGATCTTCGAATTCACAATCTTCTCCCACACTGATGCAATAGCTATCTGTAACGGTTCATCACCCAGTGCTCATATCAATCCCTTGGAGTTGATGGACACTTGATCTGAGTCGAGGATGTCAAGAGCATTAGTGATGGAAGGGTTGACCATGTCGAGTAGGTAACCAGGCACAGAGATAGTGACAACCTTCTGCATGCTGATGCTTATCCCTGGAACAACAGAGGTTGCTTTCACATAAGCACCAGTTTAGACCCAGGTAGCATCAGAATCAAATCTGTGTGATGGAACTAGTACCATTATCTCTCCAGTCACCTTGACATTCCTGCACTGGGACTGTAGTGTTGTAGTCTTGATCCTAGCATGAGATGTGCCATTCTCTAAGATGGTAGTTGCCTGAACAAGAGCAAGAGTTAGAAGCTTGTTGTGAGTTCGAACAAGGGTGAGGAATAAGTCTCCAGTAAGAAAGTTATCACCATGCAGAATATGACCAACTTCAACATCATTCAAGTGCTTGTTTACAGGTGAGAACCCACAAACATGTAGGAGTTGGGATTGAGATTTTGCAATGAAGTTTGGAGTGATTACAAGGCAACAGATACTTTGCTTATGGATCCATTTCTTCTCATACCAGATATAATCCATAAGACAAATTCCAGGGCTGATCAGTGGTGCTGTAGGGGATGATTCAGTGTTAGAGTCAGTATTGGCAGTAGTAAGCTTGAGATCTTCAGGTTCCAAAGTCTCCTCAAGCAGGTCCTCAAATGAAGCAGCTAGCTCATCTTCCCTATCTTCATCCTAAATATATGTCAGTGCACATATAACACTACATGACTAGTACTCACCTGTTTGCTAGACTTGCCTGCAGGTTCTACAGCACTTGGAGTCAGAAGAGCCAACAACTGATCTTCATCATCATCTGCATTGTCAACACTCAGATACTTTCCTCCACCAAACACACACATTAAATTAATGCCTGAACCTAAAAAGAAATAGGAATGGAAGTCATATGTTGAAGCAGGCATTTGAGTAGTTTGTAGAAGTTGCAAAGTGTCATCCTGACCTTGTCTCCAAGTACTCTGGAGGTCACAATTGCCAGAAATGATGTTTCCAAGCCACATGCCATGGTTAATGTGATCATTGGCTTCTGAATGTGTAAGATTAAGTCATTTATGGCCATGTGCAATGTCAGAGTTATGGAAATAAACTCTACTGATGTTGCAGGCAGCACTGAGACGGTTAAGGTACTGTTTGTAATTGATCGCACTGTTGTGTCTACCACACATGCAAAGGAATGTGAAGCAATGCTCAATGGTATTATTGCCAACATCAAGGAGGGTAAAAGGTGCTATTGAATCAAATTTCTGTTGTTTTGCAATACAAAAGATAATGTTCTTGAAAAGTGTTTACAAATCATAGTACAACTGGTTGGGCATAAGTAGGCACTGTTGGTCCTGATAACAAGTGTAAAGCAGATGGGTAAAGCAACTGAGAGAAATGACTTGTTCAGTCAGTGAAAGTATGATATCAATGAATGGTTGGAGCAGGCTATGGAGAATGCCAACAAGAATCTTAATAGCATCAACATCAGCAATTATATCAACACATTGGTCCATTGGATCAATGTCAGCAAGGGAAATAATCACATTGATGAGCTTGATTGCATGGGGTATGTCCTGAGGATTGTCTGGATATAAAAGTTTCAATGCCTAAGCTTTGTTGACTCCATCAATCCACATGAGATGACATTGGAGCATTGTTGCATTAATACATCACCCATTATTGAGATGCATGCCATTACAAGAATGAAGTAGAGTACCAAAGCCTGTTTGGAGTGTGATCAGAACACATACTAAAAGCAATTATAAAAAATGCTTATGTTTGAGAACATGCTTGCAGTCAAAATCCAACATGATTTCATACTCTCCAGTGAGCAGGTTCAGACCAGAAAGATTGCTGAGGGTTCCATAAAGTGGAGATGTGAATAAGAGACTGATTTGAATGAATGTGTGATGACCAGCTTTATGGTGAGTAGTATCACCATCTGTCACATAAGACCATGCAGATCCAATCTCCTTCTCAGCTTTAGATGCATGCCAGGCTGCAACAGTTGTCTTAAAAATGAATTCCATATCCTCTGAACTTTCTGACTTGCACATTGGTGTCACAAGGATTGGATAGAATACGTCTTCACTAAAAAGATGGACACCCATAACTGAAACTTCTTTACCAAAATGGACTCTACCAGCCATAAGCATATGAGAGATATTAAAAGCAGAATGATAGTTGTTGAGAGCAACATCCACAAGAGGGGAATGTATTAAACATAATCCACCTATGCTATTGGACTGCGACAAAAATATGGCTGCCTCTTCAAGTGCAGTCTTATTGACTAAAAAGCTCATGCCATGCAACTTTTTGAGTCCAGCTTAAGTACATAGAGTAAGTGTAACAGAGCCAATGTTTTGTTGAATTATATTCTGTGTGATGCAACCTACAGTTGGCACAATCCTGACAAATAAAGTGTGTTGATGGAGAGTTCTTAGTGATAGGAGGGGGAGACATTGACTAAGGGCATACAGGAGATTACGACCTCCAAGACACAAGATGAGAAGTGAAAGGTCTAGTGTGTCTTGTGAATGGCCTCATGGCCTATAATCATGCTCAAGGGCATCTTCAATTGCTCAGAGGATGGTGCATATGCTAGCACCATTCTTAAGTGCTGTTTGGAGGACATTTCATAACCATGGTATATCACTCTGAGAGAGTGCCATCACAAGTGAAGAGTGATCTTCTAGCTCAGATAAGAGACGTTGAATCTTGTGACCATCATTTAAGCTCTGAATCATACTATGTGAATATTGAGTGTGAATACAAAAAAGGTGACACACCTGTAGCTTGAAGCTATTATTGATTTCATCATGTTCATGTATCATATTGATGAGCTGAAGCGGAGTAAGGTATACATGGTAGGTATGGGGGATCCGCTTCTAAGCACTCTCTAAAAGCTGAAGGAGTTTGGACTCAAGCTGGGTGCAGGCATCACAGACACTGCCATCATTTGCAGCACTGTGAGCACATTCAAATGAATGTGCACATACTGGCTTGCCCAAAGTGACTTCAAATGCAAAATAAAGCCTATCAGGCCTATCAGTGGTACATAGCCAAGGGAGATTAACCTCTATGGGTACACCAGGGTGGCAGGACCAGTCCACCACATGAAGACCAGGACATAGGCTTGGAATTAAGCCAGTGAGTATAGATGACTTATAGTTACTGACAGTGGGAGGTGTCTGAGAAGCACTGCAATATAAATTAAATTAAGTCAGCACAAATAAGATCAGCATTCAAGACTCATATAAGCAAATAAGATCCTGGAAGAGGTGCTTGTGAGGGTCAAGAGAAAGTTGTTGTGAGTGTCTTACAAGTGTCCTTTGACTTCTGAACACCACAATGACCCTTAAGAGGTGTGAATTGACTTTGTGAATACAACTGGTTGTAAGAACATACACTGGTCCTGACCCAGCAGCCTTATGGGTACTGGACTTCCCAGATCAGTGAGTTTTTGTCAATGCAAGCTTCAAGCTCATTGTGTTGGTATAAAGTAAGATATGCTGAAGAAGTTGCAAGATTGATAAGCCACATCCTTTCAGATGGCTTGAGACAAGTGGGCTGTGATGTTGCAGGCAATCCAAGAGTGTAGTTCAAGCCTTGGTCAGAGTGCTGTGGCAAGTGTGAGTGAGACAGTAATTGAGAAGCAAGGAGTTTATAAGCCAAATAAAGATCAGCACCTAGCCTTTGTGATGGAATGCACTAGGAATTAAAATGATGTAACATGGCTTTGATATCAGAAGCATGCAGAGGATAATCTAACTGAGACATAAGATAGACCTCAAGCAGTTTCTGTAAACATCACATGATAAAGTGTGATGAAGCGTGACAAAAGCAAT
Source organism: Suillus hirtellus (assembly GCA_016695485.1). Taxonomy (NCBI): domain Eukaryota; kingdom Fungi; phylum Basidiomycota; class Agaricomycetes; order Boletales; family Suillaceae; genus Suillus; species Suillus hirtellus. The sequence goes on from MU172287.1 coordinate 91,475, forward strand.
GAATGTGTATAGGATATCCGTGGTGACAAGATATAAAAAAACAAAAACAGAAGAGTTGTAGTATATGTACTTTTTAATAAGTCATCCATTCCAGAATTACTATTTGTGTGAAATTGGAGGAGATAGTGACACAAGCAAGGTTTGAGGCATACATTGTATCTGGAGTCCCGGTACCAAATGCAGTAATCACAAGTAAAGTCACAGCAAGTCACATCACATGATGTTTGCGGAAACTGCTTGAGGCCTATCTTAAGAGAACATGCAGTGTCTGTGGAATTAAAATATGAATTCATGGTATTGGTATCAAAATGTTCTGGTATTGTTTCAAGACAGTATCATAGGTAAAGGAAAAGGATAAGGTATACCTTGAAGGACGTGTTGCAAGATGCACTCATTGAATTGATCAGTTGATGTGTGTCATCGCTCAGTATGAAAACACTTCAGTTTTTCAGTGTCGCATCACTTGCAGGCCATAGTATATGAAACATGAGCTATTTTGTTAATGTAGGTATCTAGGAATATTCTACAGGCAATTTGAACTATGGTTTCTCTGGTTGATGCAAAGATTCAGTGAGATTTGAAGTCCCTATACAAAAACTCCATTAAATGCGTCTTTTCTTTATAATAGCTCCAATCAGGACTACTGACACCAGTTTGGTAGGGGGTGCGAGAAGGTGTTGGTGTTCAGCATTCACCAAACACACACCTCTTGTATATCAGGATCCATATATAAAGTCAGACCTCTCTGTAGCATCTTATGATTATTCATATGTATTTCAATTAAATCATCCCATATATCCATAATCTTGGATGCATTGTCCAGCTGAGTGCTGACATTGGAAATCTAAGAAGACAAAGGTAAGATTGGAGAGTTAATAAATCCAGATTGGTTAACATCACAAAATGGTGGGATAATTAAGCTTGATCTAATGTTTGTTTGTTTGAGAACTCTTCTAATACATATTAATATCAACATATTTAACTACAGAAATAATTGCTAACCTTTAGGAGGAATGCTTGCAATAACATCCTCTTCCACTTTTTTTCCCTTTAATCATCATAGAACTAATGTTTGTATAATATCATACTTATCAATATTAATGGATCCTTCTATATTATTGTCAGTCATATTCATAAAGCCTGACCAGAAATCTCATATAATATCAGTATTTATTTTTATCTAGGAGATGTCCATAACAGTTATCATCTCATTTCAGGAGTGAGATTTGAATGATTTCAATTCATAGTACATACTGTCATTGAATTGCTGTAGGAGAGTGACTAGGCCAAATGCATGGATTACTACTGCCAATGTTAGACTCTGTCAGGCACCTTCCAAGTGTATGAATAGATAATACAAGTAATAAGGGTGTGCCTTCATGTGCATCATTGCAGAATATAACCACTCCATACCAACAGCCTCAAAGTAGTGATCTTCATCAAGCTTCATTAGGTGTAAATGACAAGTCCATCAAGCTCAGAATCCATATCCATGTGTGTCAGGTCACAAAATCAAACTAGGATCTAGGTGGTGAGTTTCAAAAATACAAAAAAAAACAATTCTTTCTCAAATGCAAGTCTCATCAAAGTATCCTATTTATCTTAAGTAGGTGGAAGAAGACCTTTGTCATAGCCTTCAGTATCAACATTGGATATATCAATTTCAGAAGTCACATCATCCTATATATTTTCATGTATTAATTAAAATTCATGTTGGTTAATCACTTGTGTTAGCTATTAGAACAACAGGATCTAACATAGGTGAGGTCTCCTTCTCTTTACATTCAGGCTGCAACACAGATGATTCAGGTGCTTCTTCTTTCCATAAGACTTTTTTTCTTTCCCCTTCCTGAAATTTCTTTGTTCCTTCAGTAAATTCCTCTACTCATCTGTTTCAAAGCAAGTTGTAATGTTATCAGTGACACTCTATATAGATCAATATGATATTTTTTGAGGTAAAGTATTTTGGCTCACTGGATTATCATACACATCAATATCAGCATTTAATCTATCCATTAGTGAGGTCTTATCATCCTGTAAATTATCATTTGTCAATTGAAATATGTGTAGGTCTATTACTTACTTAAGCAGTCAGAAGAACAGTATTAGAAATTGGCAAGTTCAAATCAATCAACATCAGACTCAGCCTCTAACAACAGTGATTTAGGTGTGTTCTTCTTTTTGTATGACTTTTTTCCTTTCCCTTTGTAAATGTTTCATTATTTCTTTGGTAATGATCAAGGCACTTCAGAGATACCTTGACCTGCAATGTAACCTCTTTTATACCACAAAAAACACTCTTAGTAAGTATAGGACACTCACTTTATCATCTGTATCACCTATTCTCAAGATATAGATATTGTGCTCCACTTTCAAAGACACAATAGGGACCCTCAAAATTGAGGGCACTCAGGTCACCCATGCCTACCACTGTAGCACTCAAGCTCATACTAGGCTCATATTCAGCTATTTCACACATCATGTCAAATGCTCATTGCACAATATTCATTTTTCAATAAAATCTAATATAACCTGACACTTTGACTAGCAGATCCAACATTTCAGCTGCATCAGACCCAATATTTTCCCATGCACTTGTCCTATCCATATCCTATCTTGTTTTGCTAGCCTCACTAGGTGTGTAGTTGATTATTTCATACATATATCATAGTCAGTGCTATTATATGTTTTCCTATTGTCCATAGTGCCTTATGTTTATTTACATGTACTTCAGATCTGAAATCTTCAGCTGCTACTTTTTCTATACATATTAATAAGGCTTTTCAATAGGCTGATAATGTATGTGCCCCTAAGACATAATCAATAGCAGATAAACAAGTGGAAAATGCACCAGCTGTTACAGAGTAACATCGGTCCACTGGCCCCCTATCATTTTCCCTCCATCCTCATCTCCACCTGCCTCTGGCTCACCTTTCTCTATCGCTTATCTGTTGACCGGATCCTTGGGACCATCCCAGTCCCTCATCCCCCTCTCCTCACACACACGTGCACATGTGCCTTCAGGCTATGACTCATCCTGACTTGTGCCACCAATGTGGCTTTCCTTATCTTTCCTTATCTTTCTTATCTGATTCTGCTGACTCGTGCTATACGCACATTGTATCATTTACCGTTGGTTCGTTCCAACATTTCTCAGTCTCATTCTGCATTCGACCTCCGCCACTAATATGGCTAACTGGCCAGCATACCTATACCATTCTTGTCTTCCCCTTTACCCTTACCCACAGTATGGTGACCTTGCCCTAAACCTTTCCACATAGCATAAGTATTCGATCTCCTGTACAATAGTTTCTCTAACTTGAATCTACTCAATCTTCCCTGGAACATACTTCCTTCAGAGGCCCCCTCAGCCTCTGTCTCTAGTATCTTTTCTCTAGTGCTCCTTGCGCTAGAGTCTACATCGATCGACCCTTATTGTCTAGACACGACTGTCCGCACTTTAAGGTGACTTGAAGACATCCATCAACAAGTCACATGACACGCACGTCTCTAGTAACTGCCGACACGACAGTTGCCATTACTAGTCGCTATACCAGACCCTTCCGGTTACGTCACGACCACTAGCAGACAACGCCCCTCTTAGGGCTCTGCATAGCAGATCTATTCGAGTGCATAACACCAGCAAAGTCAAATGGACATGAATAGGACATGGTATGAAGGATTAGAAGTGTTAAACAGGCCTTGGAAAGGGATAGACAACTTTCAGATGACTTGGGCAAACATGCAAAACTCTTGAAAGATAAAAGAGTGTTGAGGAATGTAATATGTGGAATTGATGGAATATGTACCAAGTGCTGACCCAAGTACTATAGTGATGTAGAATGTGTTGCATGTCCTGCATAATATGGAAATCATGCAGAACATATATATGATACATTATCCCATATATCTATATTCTGTTAGCTTTGTCCTCAAACTACACAAAAATGTACTTTAAGTATAGACTCAAGTGCAACAGATAGCCTTATTGTGTCATTACCTAACATTTGGCTGATTTACTTTGACTACAAATAACCAAGGAGAAAAGTTAAAAGCCTACAAAAACTCTATCAAAAAAGCCTATGTTTTGCTTTGTTCTCTTTTATGATTATTCCTACCTTATTTTCTCTATGTTTTTCCTTCATCTCTTTACCTATATGATTCACTGACATCTCAGATACATCATACAATATACCTGCAAGATATGATTTCATGATGATGTCATATGGCTCCACAGATAGTTCTGGCCTATTGTATAAGTTTCTCTGATGTCACCCACAATATTATAGTGATGTCATCAGATGCTAGAATGTTCTGCTTCACCCAGCTCCACAAATGCACCATGTTATTCCACAATGAGGTCATTTATGATGCAATTCTGATGTCATTCCTCTTTTTAATCTTATTTCTTGGTACTATACAGCTTCTTCCATCTTATATATAAAGGAGAGCTAATCTCCACCCCAAAAATACAAAAATTCATTTTTCTTTCAAATATCTGAAGGGAATACCCCTTACATTCTTCTACTTTCTCTGATATTGACACTCTTTGTATTAGCCAGAAAGTGCAGGCCAAGTAACTAGACTTGCTCTGAGATCATTTTATTCCTTTCTTGACTGTACCTGTACTGCTTAGTGTACATCTAACATATGTTTCAGAGGACTAGGAGTATCAAGTCAAGCTATTTTATCTGTACCTGTGAATCCCTTTTTTGGACTATCTGCATACATATTTTCAAGTCATATAACTCATAGTTGTACATATCCATTATATTATTGTAGTTATATAACATATGGTTGGTTATACACTATCATCCCATTATTTTGGATACATCCTTTGTGCTTTACTTCAAAGGAGTTCAAACCAGCATCTTTGATTTATATCATGTAGTCATACAAATCTCTCCATTTCCCATCAACAAGTCCTTACATATTTTGACAGGGGAAAATCTGGCAATATCTGCTACATCCAGTTACAACCAGTTGCACAATAGTACACACATTACATCACTTATCTATCTAGTCAACAAAAAGACCAGAGAGACTTATTTGTGTCAAGTATTTTTCTATCTAGCTATAGGAAAGGCTAGATATTTCTCTGCAAGGTCTATATTATCTGTCTTGTCAGATAAAGTTAGATTTCTCTTGTAGAACATCTACTGTTCTAGGTAGAATCACACCACCAGGCTATATAGCAGGTAACCTCCTACAAATGACATGTTATCTACCACAAAAGAAGAAAAGTCATAAACCATGAACTTGAGGTTGTTTGGCAGCATCTAGTCTTATCAAAAGTGTAATTGTGGTGTCATTGCCTTTTGACCACTTTTATATAAGACACCTCAAGTAAGAAGACAGTGGTCTTGCACAGCCTAGTCTGCTATACTTGCAAGACAAGTGTATTCAACCTAAGGGGTTAGCTATTGAAATAAGTCTTTTGTCAGCCAATTGATAAATTGTTAAGACCATGTACAAAGGGTAGGACTGATTCCAAGGGGCTTGGCTTCAGCTCGTGTGCAGTGCCCCTTACCCAAGTATGTGCCTTTAATTTCAGAATGGTATCCAAAGAAAGTCCAAAGGTGTCCAAAGATGTCTGAAGGACATCTGAAGGCATGGGAAACTTCAGAAGGACTTTCCAGACAGGTGTGAGTAACTTCCAGATGAGTGCAGGAGAGTTCTGAAGGAACTTCCAGAAATTATAATGAGGTTTCATCCTGATACAGATACATGTAATGGCTACTCAGGACTTGTCCTCAGTAGAAGCAGATAGAGGAAAGGCTGCAAGGACAAAGTCTGAAGCAGAATAGGTCTGGAGGACTGCAGGAAAAATCCAGATAGACTTCCAGAAACTTTGGAGGATTGGAGGATTGGAACTCCGGCCTAGGGAATTCCTCCCTAGGCCTGAGATGGATACTGTCTAAGTTGGAAGACTAGAACTAATATGAAGACTTAGAGTGAGATCTAGTGTGAGGACTAATATGATATTCAGACTGAGGTACTACAAGACATATACACAAGTTTATATACTAAGAGAAATAACAGAAGGATCAATAAGCAGAGTCCGAGGCTATGTATGAAGCATATGCAAAGGTTAACAAATGCAAGTCAGAAATGAACATAGGTTAATGGATCAGTAAGCATACCAGTAATAGATATAACTGAAACAGTGGAATAGAGGAAATACTGAATAGGCTGTGTTAAACATTATAAGAACAGGAAATGAATTAGGAAGCTTATCTATATCGGATCAGAAGTGGATCTATGCATCGGACCAGATCAAATCAGATATGGTCCAGATGAGATGTGTGAATATGTGGGATAGGACAAAGGATGAATGATACAGGCTAGCTGTGAAGGTAAAAGGATCTGGATCTGAATGGATAGGGGACTAGAGACATGGATAGGACATCTGAAGGTCCGGATGAGGCATGGGAATATTATTGAATGTAGGTCTGGAATACGGGATATGACATAAATAGACAAAAGTCCAAGCATGAGAACAAATGTCCAAAGATATAATTATAATGCCCAATGCTGGAGTGTCAGGTCTGATGTTTTTGGGTTAGTGGGTCTGGGGTTTGGGTTTGGTGGCATATGGGAAATAGTGATAGCAAACATTGGGAAAGTGAGCAGTATGCAGATTACTGATAAAGACAGGTATTTCAGATAGAAAGTGCAGTAATATTTCACATTATCAACTAAGAACTACAAATATTGGGTTTGACCAGAAAGTGTCAGAAAATGACTCCCTACTACTTGGATGATGAATATGCTATGTGGAGACTGATATATAAGTTTTATCACATGCTCCCAGGATCATTAATGTGTCTTGTAATGATTGGTATAGTAATTATAAGTGCCTTGAAATATTTTTGTATATCATTAGCATGTCTTACAAGGGTCCTGCATGAAAAGCACCTTAAAATGTCTTAATTTGGCTTCAGATGCTTGCTAAAAATTTCTGACATAAGGCAGGTCACACTTTGACATCTCTGACTCTCCAGTAAGGTCCACTTTTTGCTGGGCATGAATGTTTGCATAGAAATGAACATTTAAATAATAAACACTACAGAACTTGACTTAGGAATGTTGGAATCTTATGTATCCTGAGGACAGAAGGCTAAAGCAGAGAGTACATAAGGGAGAAAGGACAAAACAGCTGAAGAACAGGTACAGAGGGAGCAGTAGAATGCAAGCCTATCGAAAATGGGAAAACAAAAACAACATGTTGATGTCAGCTTGCACCCTGCTGATAATTCAGTCACTTTATCTTATATCATAGTTCCTGGCACACTCACCTTATAAGCCATTATCCCAAGACTCCCAACAATGCAACATCTTGGTCTTCAAATGGAGTGGTGAGATGTGAGTTAGTATTTTATATCATTTAAGTACCAGACTAACATCAAGTAGGTTCATACCTTGTCTAGGTGCATAATTTGTTAATGAGTCTTCAAAATGGAATACTGAGATATTTGTACCTCGTCTAGCTCCTGGATGACTGTCTCACTATACACTTCTAGAAGGAAGTCAGGGATTCATCATCAATCAACTGCATAATTTATTCAGAAGTGTTGTTATGCATCAAAGTATAGGTCCTGCAGATTTAGATCTGACAAAACCCTCCTCCCACTAATGCCATGGTCAGGGAGAGCATAGAAACATGCATTATTTATTACCTACGAAGTTGCTAAGCATTAAAAGAATAGGTGACCAGGTAGCAGCAAAACACTAAAACATGAGCAGCCAATATCCTCGGACATACTCCACAGCAAGAACATTATCAATTTGAAGTGCTACGGGGAACACGGATTATAAAAGATAAGCTAATTCACACTGAAGCAATTCAAATTAAGTATGCTGGTCGCCGAAAGCTGCACAAAAAATTAATGTCCAATTCGATGATTCATATGACGTCGGCGATGGTGCTCCACCGTTCGTTCCGTTAGTGAGGAGGGGTCGTTGGTGGAGCATAACTGCTTCCATGTGCCTAAGGAAGCCATGAGTGAGGTCACGATATAATATATCAGTTCTGAGCCTTACTTGTTACGTTTAGGGTTGATGCAGCACCAGTGGTATCCTCTGCGAAGATCACAGCCATACCCCTAAAGAAGTTGAATCAAATTGATCACATGGTGGCAAGACAACACCTACTGTTCCATGTGGAAGTCGATGTGGCTAGAAGATGGCATTTGAATTAGCCAGGCACAAGAACAATATCGGAATCGTACCAGTGCAAAAACCATGGCCCTGGATTATCGGTTCTAAAGCGAATTGTCACATTGTCACCCGATCTGCCATTGCTCGTCGTATCCCGGCGCACAGGATTGACGTAGTTGTAAACCTCACTTCCAGAGCTTCTTACAACGGAGAAGGGGTGCTGTGCGATACATGAATCAGAGTGCCAACAGGATATAGCAAGGGATACTCACTCCGTGTAAGTGAAAAGGATGCTAGAATGATAGTGCATGATAAGCATAAGGTAAGGAGGTATTAGCATTGCCTACCGGTCCCTCAGGCTGTCCGCCAGGTATAGACAACTCGATGGTTTTGTTGGCAGGCAAACTGTAAACCGATCCATAGGGTTTCAGCTCAGAAACGTCCAAATTTCCGTTTAAAATTTGCATCAGGACCGGAGTCGGAGGCGAGGTATAGGTATAGCCATTGATGAGATAATTCATGCGGCCATCCCATACGGCTTCTAGATTTATCGACACGTCCGCGCCACCGGACTCCGCGACACCGGGGGCTGAGGGGTTTACCAACGCATGCAAGTTCTCTTCGCTCAAAGGGTTGGTCAGGGTCCAATTTCTGGGGATGGGGTCTATTGCCGGAGCTCCATCATATTTAAGTATCGCAGAGTTGAGACCTCCTGCAAAGCTCGTATCATAATTGGGCATCGCACGAATCCAGTAGCTGTCGATCGGTTGGTCTGCAACCAGGATGAAAGAGTACCGTTGCCCGGCCATAATTTGGATCGAGTCGACTTCCAGAGGCGTCGTGTATTCACTGTCCGCCTCGATGACTGTAAAAACGTGGTTATCAATCGTAAACACGTAGTTTGGTCTGCATGCCATATTCATTAACCGAATACGGTAGCGTTTTCCTGGCACGACGTGTATGACAGAAAGAGGCAGCGCTGGTCCACCTGGATAACGTCCCACACCATTGATGAGAGTCGAAGCGGGAGTATCGCCAAGGGCAAGGTCGTAGGCGTTCACGTGGTACCTTTGACCAGATGGTTTAATCAAAGCAGTAAAGGTGCTGATGATCTTACCAATCTATGAGAGTGATGATGGTCGATTCTATATTATCGTTAGCATGTTCAATCACACGTGTAGTCAAGTTTTAGACCGACCGTCGTCAACATCATACATGCCCAGGTAAGGATCCTCTGGGTCATAGATGACCAATGCTCCTCTCATACCTTCACCTGCACGAACGGTGAGATTTGTTTGCACCAGTGAAGAATGAGATCACCAACAGTACTGGAGCTGGAAATGTGAATGATACCTGAGACACCGGTAAATAAATGCATGCAAGGTAAAATGATGTCTCTCACCAAAATGTGCCACTCTGATCCTCTGGCGTGAATTCATACATGAACGAATGCCCAGACGCAATGGGACACTGAGTCACCATGGGTGATCCATCCATCTCAGCCGACCCATGCTGATTGATTCCATGCCAGTGCTGAAACGAAGTCAGCACCGCTCCAGAATACAAGAAAATACTAACAACGGTCGTGCTCTTGTTCATCGACTCGTCCACCAACAAATTCGTGACGTTTACTTGGAAGCGTTCGCCCTTAATGAAGTAAATCTTCCTGGTAGGGATAGTCATATAAATAGACCACTACCTTCTGTGCAGTGAGGACTGGTCCGGGAGTTTGGCCGTTGACCACGATGGCACTGGAAATGTTGGTTGAGCATGAAAAATCAACCAACCGCGTGTCATAACGTACTTCATTGAAAAACCGTCGGGGGCGACAATGGCGTTTGAAATGATAAGCTCAGCATTGAGTGCCGCACAAGACGACACCAAGGCCGCCAGAAACCAGGTTGACATGGTTCAAAACTTGGCTATCACCAATGCTACTGAGAGTTTGTTGTCCGAGGTCGCGTACTAGGTTGGTAAAATCATTTTATCATCCCTCTCGTTACGTATTTTCGATCGGTCAATATTTCCTCTGGTAAAATTAGCGAAGTCGCGGCAAGGCAGCTCGGAGGAGAGGTTCATGTCGTGGGGTGCTGAACAACAAAGGCCTTCGCCTTGCCTTCGCCCGACGCTTTCCCGATTGGCAAGTACTGACCACATCATGATGCTGCCAAGTTGTATCAGATCCACAGCTCCAGACCAAACCCAGACTCAGCATGGTTGACGTGTGACTATTGAACTAACCGGAAAGGAAAAGCACCAACGAGCTGAACAAGGACTAGCCGCCCGAGCAAGGGACCGAACTGCATAGGCAAATGAAGTGATCGGTCTCCATACCACTCGCAGTCTATTACGTAGTACTGCGGTGATCTCGTGAACCGATCACGATTTTCCAGGGATTTTCCTTGAAACGATGCGCCTGCAAGGCTTCGTCAGACACGTCGTTCCACTGGGTCAATAGACATCCTAGTGTAATATTGAAATCATCCAGGTATTATCCACCAACAGTCCCAAAAGTCTAAGTAGCCATCATAACAATATGATCATATGCAAGCCTGCCACGAATCGCGGTGCATGGGAACATATCGATAACAAGGTGGCATTAATCCCGGCATGTCCAGACAAGCCCATACGTCATGAAGTACGTTAACATCGCTGCGCAAGAAAATCAGAGTCCAAGATAAACATATGCATACAGAAACTGTTCGAAAATTATAGCCCTGGTCACTTGTCTTGTTTGTCTATTCCACTGCTGCTGCCAGGGTCATGCATCTTATCCTGCCCTGAAACAGCTCGTGCGCTGGGCGATGAGCGTTTCTCATCCGCAGCACTTGAGTCAGCACGCGGCCGTTTGCGTGATGAACGCGGCGACATCAGTGTTCCTCCATTAGAAGACTTATCCGGATGAAGGTCACCACCGCGTTCAGCGGAGTAATGCTCCGCATCGCGATCTCGTTCCCATGAGAGACCATCTCGCCCATTGGCGGGGGGTAATGTCATATGGAGCTGTTGGGCGCCTGACTGAGACGCATTCTGCGACAGGAAATCGAGCCAGCTAGGATCCCCAGGAGGCCCTATTACGATCTAAGGATATTTCCACTGGAAGAGAAATGTGAAACATACCTGATTCTTGCGGTGGAGGTTGCGAGGGAGGTGGCAGCGGCGGCTGTGATGGTCCATGGGAAGGCCAATCGAGCGGCGCATATTGTGGACCTGTGCTTTGCGGCTGCCGATGCTCGTCGTTGTCTAAAAATGTGGATAACAAGGATTCTGGAGGTTGCTGGGAATGCAAACCGCTTGAGTGGGTGTGTTGACTTGGCGAATGATTGTGCCGCATTAGCTGGTGATACATTCCCTGTAATTGGGGGTCCTGGGGTTGAGAATACGATGACCGTTGGCTGCTGTAGCTATTATTACGCGGTAAATTAGAGCCTCGGGACGACGAGGACGGGAAGTCAAAAGTCGAAGGCAGGAAAGACTGCGGGGGACTGTTTGACACTCCCATATATCCGTTATACGGAAGTTGGTGAGACGATGGACCATTCGATCGATATGCAGTAGAATGAGCCGATGTGGGTGAAGGGAGATAACCACCATTGTACATAGACTCGTCCCCTGAAAGCTTGGAGCCACTGCCTCCATGGACGTTGGGCGCTAGACGGGGCTTCTTTTGAGAGCTAATTTGACCGTTTGGAGGGAGCAACCGACCGGAAGACGAATGGCGTTCTGTGGAAATAGGAAGTGCAGATCCACCACCAGACGATGGGAGCTGTGACGAGTGATGAAGGGGCATAGGAGGGGGAGGGATGGTCATAGGACGGTGATAATCAGCCATCTGTTTCAGAGTGAGCGAGATGAGAAGACAAAGATCAAATAGTGATCTCACGTCAACGTTTAGACCCATTTCACCTCCTGAAGGAATCAGAAGTTTCGCATTGTTGCTATATTCCGCTTTGAATTTGGGCTCGTGGCGCCTCTTGCTTCCACGTGTGGGAATAGAATCTGGATCGTCGTCGTCGTCACCCTCGTCATCGTCAATATCGGCGTCATGATGAAGTTTGGCATTGGCGTTGTTCGCGAAATCGTGGGGAGTGCGGGTATCCTTCTCTCCATCGTACTGAGCAAGAAAAAAGTCGGTAAAGAACAGACCAAAAAGAAAAAGAAATTACTTACACGAACGTGACGCTGAATGATATCATGGATGTCGCCAGAACAGTATTGATAAAGTTTCAAGTGATGACCCGCCCGTTCCTCTGGTGATGATGTTCATGTTAGGAAGGACGCGCATGAGGGATATAGAAAGAAACTCGCCAAAGATGACGACGGCGACGTCAACTGAGCAGAGGACTCCAAGTTCGTAGGCCTTTTTGAAGAGACCATTCTTACGCTGTAAGGAGGTGAGGATAATTATAAGTTATCAGCTGCCAAGCTATTAATGGCAAAAATAGCCAAAGGCTTACCTTTAAAAAAGTTACTGAACGATTACGCTCGTGCTATGTTTAAGAATTACAGAGAGGGTCGTTAATGATGGATCAAGAGGAGGTCAAGTAAAATTGGAGTAAAGCGCGCTGGCACAACCGCGACCGAGAATAGCAGCAGGCCAACTACATAATAAAAATGAAACTTACGGTGATCGGTTGGATCTCAATTTTTCTCCTGCCCATTTTACTATCGAAAGGGATGAAGAGACGATGAAGGGAGAGATGATGGGAGTACAGAAGAGAGATGGCAGTGGGCGAGAGGATGGGAGCCTTGTCTTTGAAGTTTGGATCTTTCACTGGCGGCAAGTAATTCCGCGAACGGGTGCCGAAACCCAAGCAACTGCAAACGGCGCTCATCAGATTCAGAGATCGGGATTAAACCCACAATTCCGGATTTCACCGGATTCTATCATTTTATCTAAATTGGGCAATAAAGATCATGCTAAAATACCAAATTTGGTTAAACATCTTTTGTTGAAATGTCAGGCTGATTCATCCAATAGTAAGCTTCCTATGAATCATCATCTCTACCCTTTTTCTCACACTAACTCACCATCCCGCATCTCCGCAGCCTAACCTCGATTCAACCCAGCGAGAGTCGAGCCCCTCGGAGGCACACCTTTTCATGTCCGCGTAGTAATACTACTATCCACTAGTTACTATCTGCGCAGTACCTTTCTCCAACACTTCAACTGACACTGCAACCGATCTTACAAGTCTCATCTTCACACCCCTTGTTTCGTCAGTGATCGTGCCTTCTACATAGGTCTTCTGACTCCAGGTTCGGATACAAGGACCTCCGTTTCTTCATCCCAGGCAGCTGACTTTTGCCAGTGAACCGAATTTTAACCGGCATTCATACCAAGTCGGCCGGACGGTCGTACCTGATCGAGTTTGAGTGATACTCAGCTGCGAAGCGACGTCACTGCCTGCAAAGCGAATTTATGATCGCTGAATAACCCAAAATTATGATATCGCCCAAAATAACAAGCTAGCTTGTTATCTTTGGAACATTCATATTCATGTGCGTATTTCTGTCCATTAATTTGGCCCCTCTGAAGCTTGTCAATGTAGCATACTACAACACTCGCCCAACAACGAACTGATACTACTGCAGAACCCTGGCGCGTTCAAACGGCGCCCCTGTGTGTTCCATGTCGCATAGTGTGTGATAATCACGCAATCCTTTCCAGGCCGCCGTGCAATATACTTCCACGCCTACTAAGTACCATATTCTATGCGCTTGTTTGTCTGCCTCGCGTCTCCATCATTCCCGGTCTTCCCGTAAGCCTTCTCGCCATCCGCAGCTTCATCTATAGCCCATCTGATCCCAATTGCTACCGTATGTTCTAATATAGACATTTCACTCTCACCCAAATTCTCGAAAAGCACCGTGTCGACGAAAGCGAAGCGACCTTTCCCCCCACTCAGATATTTCAGGATCCATGTCCTCGATCACACTCTTCAAGCTCAGAGCACCTAGCCTAGTGTTCCATACGGTTAGCGATAATTATTTTTGTCGCGATAACTCAGCGAGCAATAATTTGCTTGCTATAGCCGTTGATTAGGGCACATCGGATGGCCTTTCAAAAGCGTACAGGAGTCTGTTATCGCAAACTGAACCCGCATACCCCCAATTTTCTCCCCGTACAAATCCCTATTTCCTATGTCCGACATGAATTACTCAGCTACTTGCCCAATCCTCAGTAGCTTCGCTGATTTGCTCCGTCTTCGTTCCGAGATGCCGGCGGCATGCCATGGGGTCAATCAAAGGTGGCAAAGTTCGTTGCTTACCCACTCCACAACCCTAATGATACCTTCCAATTTCCTTTATTCGATATCCTCTGTGTCGATGGCGTTTTCGCGATCTCCTGAACATGTGGCTTGTGTCAGTGACTGTCTTGTTTGCTCTCACACACGAAACCCGAGCTGTTTTACTCCCTCGGACTTCCGTACAGGCGCCTGCCCGTCATACGAATGGCAGACAACGTAATCTTCTTATCTCTTGCCACGGGGATATCCCGGTGATCTCCTGTCTTCCTTGAGGCTTCCTGCCTCTTGTCGTACTGTCTTTTGTTTTGCTGTCTTCTGTCATATCTCTCTCTCCAAAAGGCATGCCGTGACGAACATATGGAATTCCGCAATATGTTAGTTGTCCATCTACTCTCAAGATCGAGGCTATCCAACCAATACGATCCGGTCACATGGTACGCGCAATGTTTCACAACATCCATTCGGTGATTGCCTGCTCGGAGGATCGTCCTATGTGGAGATCCTTACACATGTGTTCGAAGCTCCTGACTCCACCCTGATCTCCCACCAATCCCTACACTCATGAGATATCTTCTATTGCCATATGGTCCACTAGGAACTTTACGATCACATGCGATGTCTGGCCGATCAATCACCGTTTCGCAAAGCCGCTCCTATCTTGACAATGTTTCAGGTGTCGCCATGATGGACGCCACGATCAAGCACAAGGGAACGTTCTGATTGATGCTATCAGGATTGGAAAATTGGGAACCATTCCTTGCCCTAGCATGTTCCGCATACCTCTAACATGATGGAGATTTGGCAAAGGGCTACTTGCCACCACTGTCCCGGCCCGTTCCCGGGAAGCGAGACGTGGAAAAGATGGGGGCACGTCTTGGCGATCTATTGTCTAGCCTCGCCCCATGGACGCTTCTCTGTCATGAGTATGTAACCTCGTAGTTCGCACAGGTTGCACGCATAGATGATGGCCTTCGAAAGCTTGACCCATTAGAGTTTGACAATGAAGCGGTTCCTGTGGTTGCATGATGACACTTTGGCTGAAACGAGATTCATTGGCCGATAGAAGGCCGCATGAGAAGAGTCTGGCCGCTTCGATTCACGTGCCTCGTTAGTGCAGGCTCTCGCGGCCACCGATAATTAGTGTTGATTTGCCTTTGCATCGGTCGGCTTTCCGGGGGGAACTCAGGGAAATGGGAGTTAACGCTCAGGGATATGGGAGTTAACGCCTTGGCACTGTGGTCATGACGTTACTATTGTTCGATGAGCCCGCGGCGGAGGCCAATTACTTGGAGATGACTGATCAAGACCGCCGGGTGGTATTTTACACACTAGCACCCGCGAAGCCCATCCAGACTGGGTAGGTAGGATAAATTGTGTGAATACATACTAAGGGTCGTATGACTGAACTAAAGGTGTGATTAGGTTTAGATACACAAATAGCTGAGTCAGTATTGTACAGGAAGAAGACATGATACACAAGGAAGGGTTAACGTTGACCATTCCGAGTTGGGGGATCATAATATCTGTATTGTATGAAGCAAGAATAGATGCCGCGGAACTATTCCGCAATTCACTCGTTCCTGAGTAGTGAGACCTCATACAAAATGATTGTTCTCTCTCTGCTCAAAAACGTGATAAGCTTAAAACCTTTTCCCTTTGATATTATTGGCTCACCGTATGTGCAGCCGGCGGGGGACCTGGGGGCTATGGGTAGCGGCATGAGTGTGGAGCATGGTTTGATGGGGATGCTACTACTTACCGAGGAGTAATGTGTTTCCTGCGGCATATTGACTCCTTCTCCTTTCACATAGGGAGGGGGAGGGGGCTGTGATCCAGGATACTCATTATCGTAGGAATTCATGTTTGTGGTATTGGCCGGGTGACCAGGCGGAGGTGGGGGTGCATATGCATATGTCTGCGCCCCATGCCATAGTGGAAGCGAGTAAGGTGGACCTGCTTGAGCATTCGTCGGCGGCTTGGTGACGAAAGGCATCGAACTACGTCGACGTCGATTCGTAGCTACACAGCATACTATGAGTAATAATAATAAAAACACGATGCCTGTAGATTAAAATTATCACTATCGTTCGGTTAACGCTCTTGATAACGGTCAAGAATATCTCACCGACTACAATCCCAGCGATCCGTCCACTCCAATTGTAGCCATACGTATCAGAAGCCTGTGCATACGCAGAGGATGACAGGCAGAGAAAAATAGCAATTAGTTGAGTTGGATTGTAGTTCATGATGGTACTGATCATGAAGGGTGTTTCAGTGTCGGAACAGTTTCTTACATTATGCGCAGTTCAAGCGCAGCTCAATCGTGCAGTCCAGATTGGAATTACGTCATTTGGAGGAGGTGATGACGCTAAATAGCCAGGAAAGGAGATTTGCGAGAACTAAGTGCTGGAAATGAATTCAGGGCCGCAAAAAAATTTAGTCTGGGAGGCGCATCGACACTATAGCTAGCTAGCTCTGCCGCCAGTCGAAGCAGAAAAAAATCGGTTCCAAGCCTTCTGGAACCGCAATGGATCGTTCCTTCTGAGCCACGAGCTCCAGACTCCATGGCAGGAGACTAGGCTCTAAAGCCCTCGGATCTACCCCTTTCCGTCAACCTCAATGCCCCCTTCCACCCGAAACACGTTCAAAGGCTATACAAAGTGTGTTGCGAGCATTTGCGCAGTACAGACAGAAACACATACACTCCTATTTGATAACAGTTAGGCAAGCAAAGACAGTACCAGTGCATCTCGAACCCAACGCAGAGAGAAAAATTTTAACGCACAAACGGAAGTCACCAGAGAATTCAGCATGCCTCGTGATAAAAATGATCAACAGAAAATTCAAGTGGTCTAGCGGCTTCGATGACATACAGATCGAAACGATGGTTTAGTCATAAGTTGCTTCCATTGTGATATTGAAATGGTACTTCAAAAAATTCCGAACCGATGAGTCAGGCCATCCTCGTAAAGCTGCTCGTCTCATCTAGCTGTGCGTTTCAAATCTTCGAAAGGGTCGCTTGCGGCAAAGATGATAGGGATCATGCATCGAAAGTCCCTCCCCTTGGCGATCTTCATTCGACGCAACCGCACGTAGCCATAAACGCTTCTAGATCCTCGCATTTATCGATCGAGGTGGTTATAATCAAAATCAACGTCTCGCTAGAGGAACCAGCCTAGTCCGCAAAATTTCACCACAGGCTCCGTGCAGGGTGTCAGAATACATAAACGAAACAACGCATGTACACGCACTCACCTAGTTGATCAAAGGTTGAGCATGTCACAAAGCACATCCTGTTTGCCCGCCGGAGACTAATTTCCATACATGTTTACACCATCGAAAAGTGTTTTGTTCTTGTGCTCGAACGATCCTCTTCACAGGTCCCTCTCTATCTTCTCCCCAAGAGAGGAATAACATGTCTTTGAGTACATTCAGTGTGCGAATGGACGGCCGGCAGGTGAGAACGCGAAGAAGAAAGGCATGGTTCTGATCGAACGTACACACGTTCATGAGGAACAAGCGGCACGTGGTTAGGTTGCCAGTGGGAGCTGATCAGGACTGCAGGACCCTCCAGGTCGAGATGATCTTGTAAAGGAAATCCAGCTTCATCGTGTACACGATCAATGCCAACTGGGTCATGGGAAGAGAATATCTGGAAAGGGGTAGTAAGATGCTATGATTCGTATCAGTGGGACCAAACGAGATGAACATATCTTCTTCGAGCTCCCAGCCTAATGCAAACAGGTCACTTGGTTTTTATGTTTCTTTCTGGTTGACTTGCTAGATCTGACATGGACGTTTCGGAACAACGTGGGACAGTACTGCTGTCACGTTCGTGTCTATTTCCAAATCGTTGAACACTCCTCGCTTCAGCGCTTACAATCATTATGATCAGCAATTAATGATACAAACCTGGTGCACAGTACTTCGACTATTCAATTGCCTATACACTGTGTGCTTGAAGGTTAGTACAAGTTGAAGGATCAGGTTGAACGTGAACTCACTGATCGGGATTGTAATTGTAAGTTTGGAAAGGAGCCACTTCTAATCGATAATCCATGACATAGACCTCAGAACATGATCCGATTTTGTACCTGCTCCATCATCATCTTAGGTCAAATTCTTCAGACTTCCACACGTTTGACTCTTTCAACAGCTACAGCCAATCTCTTCCACAATCGCGCTTTATATCACAAAAGCGCAGTGTTGGGCTCGAATTCACAACAATCACCATATATGTCTAAGCCCGACTTCATATCCTGGATGCAATCCCACCTCGGCGCCCTCTACGAAGCGCGAGAGGACGAGGTATTTGCTAACGCCTTCGATACTGCATTCTCCCCCTCTTGCGAGGTCCGTGTGAACCATGCGCCTTCGACACTTGATGCTTTAAAGGATAGCATCTCATCTCGCAAAGCCGCCGCAAAAGGAGTTGCACTCTCTTGGGAGAACATTATCTCCACTGGTAATCGTCCGGACGAAGTGAGTCTTCATGCCCAACATTATGGTATCGCTATCAATCTATCAATCGCCTATTGATAGCCCTCGGTGGTTGCCGGAACTTTAATCGTCACTCGTAGCATGATGTTCCGCGTTCGCGCCGCTCCCGCTGAGCGTCTGACTCACATCAACTTCAGTGCAAGGTATGATTTAAATTGCTTACAACCCTGCTGTCCCTCACATTTTAACTCTAGGGTGGAACCTCTAGAAGATTCTACCGTTCAGGCAGATGAAAATGATGACCGTCGCCGCATCACCAGCCTCTATCTTACCTCGGTAGACTCAGCACCAGCGATTCACTTCGTGACACCCAATCCAATTAGTCAAGAAAAGAAGAAGTAAACTTACGGAAAACATGAGTAGGAGTCCTTTGATATCTGTATTAGTAATGACCGCATGGTGGATGCTCATCCACAGATTTCCGAATAGATAGGATTGAATCGTCACAGTCGAGTGGCCTTTGCACAGTTCTGGGCCAGCCGCGTGAGGGGTATAACGTTGTGCTGGGTTTGAAATCTGCACTGGTTTTAATTAAAGTCCACACCTGCTCAACGCCTCACGGTACGCTCCACACATTCGAAGCAGTGGTGGGGAGCCTGGTGGTAAGTAGTGCAGTTCTCTTGTGAGCTAGGTATGCTTGTTGTCCATCCTGCAAGTTGCTGCGATGTCTGCCTTGATCCCTATTCCATCTCCTCAGAAGCTGCTCATTCTCCACATGCAATTGCCTGTGGACACATATTCTGTCTCACGTGCGTTCCTACTCCAAGTTATGTTACTCCCAGCAATCATGTTTCTCCTCTTGTATGCGACCCTTCAATCTCAGATGCCTTCGCTCCTTGCCCCTAAGTGCATGTCCTCTCTGCCGCGAACCTTTCCGGCCAGATCGTGTCAAGAAACTCTACCTCGCCAATCCATCCAAACAAGACGATGCTGAACAAGATGCTGAACAAGATACTAACGATGATCAGCATGCTAGCCTCCTTTTGCATCGTGTGTCTCTAGTCTCAGGCGAAGACACGCCCGACACGGAAGCTGTCAAAGTAGTCACCGAGGTGCAAGAATGGCTGAAATCTCAATCGGGAAATCCAAATCCTGTGAGTCCTTTTCATTCTGCGGGCGCACCGCCAAGGGAACGTTTGCTGCCAATTTCTCACATACGGCACTTTTAGCATATCCCACTACGAGCCGCGGTAGCCTCCCTCCAGCGAATCAAAGCTCTTCAAGACCAGATCGAGCGCGAAAAAGCAGAATGTTCTCGCCTTCGTGACAAGCTTCGTACCTGCAAACTTTACGCAGACCTCGACTCTAAAACGTCTCGCATAGTTGAGGAAGGTCTACTTTCTAGGATTCAGAAAATAGAGAATGAACATGCTCTGTGAGTCTCCGCTTGTAAGCAAACGAGAATGTTCTGAAATAAGTTCTCTGCAGAGAGGTGATCATTTGATTGAGCGGCATTCATGTTTGACTTACGTCGCGTCCTCGTAGCTGTCACGATTGCATTCTCAGCTGGAAATCCTTGTAAAATCTCAACCTCGATGCTCTAACACCAACAATCTCCCCATCCCTCAGCCAATTCAATCTCCTCGTGCAGTGGATTTGGATACCCACATACGAAAGGGACACAATAGTGAGTCCCTGTCCTCTGTCATATCGTACTTTACTCAGTGTTGCTGTATTTGTATCTCTCAGTCGCCTTCTCATTGATCATTCTCGTCGATATCATCGAGGTATATCCACTTTTCATTTCAATGGCTAGATAATAATCCCCTATGGCAGTTCGCGATATCAACTTGGCTCACATCACAATTTGTTGTTCATCATAACTACTTCAGTCTAGCTGGACGAGACTGCACTCATTTTCTATTGTTCACTTCGACATGGACGCTCATATACTCTAGTTACCGCATTTTCTTCTTTCCTCCTCCAGACAGTATCTTGGGTAGTATGGCTTCTCATATTTTCTTGTACGTAGACCTCTTTTGGAGCGAGTCAAAATTGCTGACCAACCCGCTATAGCCTGTGTCTAACATGGGTCTTTTGGGCCGTGGGCGCTGCAACTTTAACTGCAGCTCTTAGTGGACAACTAAATCGCAAGTTGGTACATCTTTCTATTACTCATCGTTCTCCTTGTATCTTTCTAGTGCCCAAAGCCTTTTCGTGTACAGCGGTCAATTTATCGCGCTGGATGTCTTCGCTTGGGTTATTTTGTATGTATCACGGAATCATTGATATATATCTATTAATATCGCTTCCTTGTTCGTATTCTTATTAGGGTTCTCGTAACTTTTGCAATCTTCGTCGTGCACGCCCGCGGCATTCTCGCGTCAAGTCGAGGTGATGGCGCACGCGAGCCGCAGACTGCCTGAAGGTTTTCCCCCACTGCCGTGGTTACTACCAGCGCGAAAAGTCATCCCTTTTTCGTTTCTGTTCTATGTACAACTTGGTTCTGCGTACTCTCCTGACGATCTGCTTGCTGTACTACCTAGTATTTCTTCATCTACGTCATGCATTGCCGTTATGGCTATAATCTTCTCATTCCTGGCATTCATAGTTGATACTCATTCCCTCTTACGATCCAATGGTAGGAGCCCCACCTAATTACCAATCTATCACTCCCAGTTCTTTCTATCCTGGCCACCCGTGCCTTTGCGTGTTCAGGCCAACTTTCTAATCTTCTCAAGATTCCCTGTCGTTCGAGCTATAGATATGTCACCAATCTGCATGTCTTTTCATTGAGAATTTTGGCCAAGTTCGTATCAAGATCTAAAAAACGTATCCTACACAATTTCGTGCCCATCACTGCTTTCTTATATATACCCCGTCCACCTAGAAGGACTGACAGGAATATTGTGAATATACAAGTCCCAGCCCTTGGAATGATCATAAGCTTACCCGCAATCGAGCCTTCGCATCAGCAAGGTTACGAGCTGACGACCAAATTTCAACATTTTCCTTCCTATCATCAGACATGGCATAAATGTTCTCCATAATCAGCTGGTCAGCCGTCCGCCCTCTGACGCGCATTAGGGCATGGAGGTATTTCACCACCAATGAGGGCTCTCGCGAAGGAACCAACTCCTCGAGGGTCTCCCTGTATTCGTTGACGAGATCCTGAATCGCAAGACTTTCAAGAGCAGAACCGATTATGCAGGTCGACATAACCCTGGCGTCAAGTAGTGGGACTACAATGCCCCTTGAGTAAATTGATGTCAGTGGAACGGATCGTCTGCCTCTGTAAGAGACTTACGCCGTTATGCGGGTCAGACCACGGTAAAAATCAAGCGCATTCTAGGTAAGATTGAATGATTACGGTCTATCATGGACTTTGGTGTGTTCTTACATGGAAGCGACTCAAGCTTGGTTCGCAAGCGACGAAGTGCTAAAAGATGCATGTCGACAAATAGAATGTGTTGAGAAAGAGAAACACGCACTAGAGTGATCTTCTTCTGGAGCATCTCTCTCGCCAGATCAAGAGGGTCCGGAACTGGGATGTATGCATTCATTCAGAATTCTGTAGTTCTCCACGACAAACGGCAACGAGTTCTCACCACCTGGTACACCGTTGGGCCAGTAATCGCCCTGAGATCCAATACCGTGGGGCGGAGCATCCGATACTAACACAGCGACCTTGTTGCAGTCATTCCTCCACCCCATCGTTAAAGCTCGAGCTAGAGCCGCCGTTGAGGCCTCTGGCCCATCTCCACCACCGTCAGCACCAGGAAGACTTCTCAAATTTGCGTGAATTCGAGCGATATCTGACACAAAGTCCCATTGGCGGGTAACGAAAGAGTCCTCCTGGGGATAATGATCGCGAAACCCAATAAATGCTACGCGAAGATCGCCCGGGTGAGCTGAATTCAAATGATCCGATCCCAGTATCTCTGCGCAGATGGTATTAATGGATGATTTGACTGAGTCTATGTATGGTTGTTGGCTGCCAGTGAGATCCAGGATGAACAGCAAGTCACTGTACAGAAGTTATACAGTCTCAAACTATGGAGAAATGGACGAGCCTCACTCATAGCTTAAAGCCATGTGTACGCGAAGGAGGTACATTTTGCTTTGTTGCAGGATCCATCAGATACGTGTATACCACGCGCTTGACCTATGTATGACAACGAACGACACCCAATGACCACGTATTTTTTTCGGCATACCGAAAAACACTTACCAGGTCCTCGGATACAGGTGCTTTCCTTGTCTCTATATGTGGGAGAGACGATCTTCCGACTGGATAGGCCATGGAAGTTGACGGGCTGTCGTATGTGTTTGAAACTAAGAGAGCTTGTACAGCCTCTGCCTCTGCTTGAGATATCGTTCTGAAATCTGCAGAATCATCATGAACGACGGCGGTGGACGGGGCCTGTTCGATGTAAAGCTGTGCTAGGAGATTTCCGACTTGTTCAGCCTCGGGTTGGGCAGCCTCAGGGGCAACGCCGCTGATCTGGGGGAGATGGATGATGCTGTCCGAGATATTGAAAAGGGTTGATAATACTTACAGCAAACTCCCTGTCATCGCTGAGGGACTTCCGGCCATCGCTGAGGAATGCCCTGTTATCGCTGAGGTACCCCCTGCTCTCTTCGATAGCCTCCGGCTTTAACGCTGGAGCCATGGTCAGAAGTTCCTCTGTAGGTTCTGCACTACAGTTCAGTTCCCGCAGCGGATGGTCTTCGTGAGACATTGTGACATCCGCCTCCAATGGAACACTTTCGATCGCTCCTTCTAGAGTTGGAACCATGATCTCATCTCCCCGAACAAACTCCACTGCGGTAGACTGTTCTTGTAAAGGAGTGCGATCAGCAATCGCCATTTCAGTGTGATTTGCCCCCGCGTGAACACCAATCGCTTGAACGTTTTGATCTATAACCGGGCTCGCATCCAAGGCGCGTACCCCAGCGGTCTGTCCTGGTGGTGCTTTGTGCGAATCAGAGGCACTACAAAGACCATCCGCCGGAGCACCATCGATTGACAGTTTGAGAGGCGATGTGACAACCGGAGGCGCGTCTGTGATCCCCGCCCACGTGGCCTTTTCCCCAGAATCAACGACCAATGCTGTCTTGGGAGATTCTGGTGAAGATAGCGAATCGTGTGGACTCGGAGGAGACAGATACACGTCTTTGGCTGACTTATCGTTCAATCGTGGGCCGTCCGACAGAGTAATTTCAGGGGAGGGTCTTGCCCTTCTGCGTCTGCGATATGCAAGGAACAGTACACAACCACAGACCAGAAGCAGCAGAAGGACTCCCCCGACGACTCCCCCGACAATCGCACCCACCGGAGGTTTATGGGAGCTTGATGATGAACTTGATGATGAACTTGATGATGAACTTGATGATGAACTTGTCGATGTATTTGAAGCGCAGGAACCAGCAGCTCCTGTCAAATCGGAGTGTGCTTATTGAAGTTAGCATGCGTTCGTGGGTTCACCAAGGTGGACATACATGTGGCAGCAATATCAGATGCAGCTACTGCACTAAATGTCCCATTTGGCCAGTTTTGAGCTGCGGGACAGTCCCCATGAAAGGTTCGTTTAGTGGTAAGTGATTTACGGACGCACGATTGGAGCCCGCGTAACAAGGTATCGAGATATTGGAAGGCGACGGTCCTGCATCAGGAGGGAAGTATCTTTGAGAGATGCTTCAGATTGGATCATCAGGGGCCGTGTCATACAGTTGAACTCACGTTGTTGTCGACGTTATATTGGTGGGACAATTAGTTATCCACTCATCCCAGCTGCATTCTGTTGGCTCATATATACATCTAATAACCTCGAAAGGCTTACCTCACTAGTGAAGGTGGTGAAGAAGTACAGAACATACAGGCGCTAAACAGGTTGTAACTCGCCCAGGAACTGTTTATCATGACACCGTTATTTACCAAGTCGTATATGTGAATTGAGAGCCTACCATGTGCATGCAGTCACATTTAAGCCACTCGGGATAAACGCTTGCTCAGAAGAGATGGGGGAGATGATAGGGTCTAGAGTGATTTAAGCGCTGACCCATGAAACCGTTGAAAAGGGCTTACATATACATGCGCATCTCTTGTTCACCTTCTGGAACACTTCGCATGGCGTTTGATTTTTCATGTTTTCGGACCATGATGGACAGACAGAAATTGACATTCAATCTAAGACAAAAGGTAGACAAGATAAGCTGTGAGTATTGTGGCACGGAGGGAGAGATGCTCGCATAAGGATGGAAAGAAGGAGTGCTATATGAGGGATTTCGCACTGGCATGCGAAGCTAACAACCAAACTTACCATATATCCAGATGCATTGAAGCCTCATGGGACAATCGAGTTTTTTATGTGATGCCTATGGAATCGGACCGAAACATGGTTCTTCTGTGTGCGCAAATCAACACTTTTGGAACTTGTCCTCCTGAGGGACCTACTGATGTATGTAAGTGATCGTATGATATGATATGCACGAACTTACAATCGCAAGAATAGATGGCACGGTAGCCAATCTTGGTATAAGGCCTAATCAATTTGAATTCCGTGAAAAATAACTCATGGATTGAGTGGTCGCGGAGATAGACACGAAGCTGTCTAGGACCCTAAGTAGATGAAAAAGGGAGATAAGAAGGAACGACTGTTGTCATGTGTCAGATCTATGGTTTGTGGTGGTGAGACTAAAGGGGAGAAATGGCGCGACTTGCCAGTCACTCGCAGGAACGTGTTGATTATCGGATACGTAACGGGCCCACTATACTAAGTCACGTTCATCAGGTCAGGTTGAACTTACCTCAATTCTGCAACGTCGTAGGCGCAAAGGGCTGTTGTTTGTTCCTGCGGAGCCGATGAAGCAAGCAACAACGTTAATAAAAATCACGTGCATATTTTGTGGTTCTCGTTGCGGATGAAGACGCGACGGATACCAACTCCGGCACTCTTCATTGATAAAATGTATTCTAGCTATATTTGTTCAGATCGCAACGGTCCTTGCAAGCTTTTTTGCTAGGTTAGTAGCTCATTGGATGAGAAAGACTTCTACAATACACGTTCGCTCATATACAACATAACCATAACATACATATTCAACAAAACAAAAGACTTCCTCGACGTGTTTGTGATCACGAAGAATACGTACACTGAGTAGCTCACCACTAAATACGAAGGACGCGGAAAGCACAAGCTGAAATGTGTGAGCATAGTCAGCAACCCCAAATGACCAGCGTTATCTGTATGACTTGCAAAATATCAGTCGGTCTAAGTCTAAGGTTCATCTAACCGGCCAGCTGTCTCATTGCCTCCAGGTTGCGCTTTGAATTTATGTGGACGGGATTGTAATTCAATTGAAGTCGTCGATCGGTTGGTGGGTATGAGCGGTTGCGCCATGCTTTCTTGGAGATTAGATAGTATTCGGGAGGCAAGAATACTGTGCGCGACAATTTGAAGTCTGAAATGAGGAATCTGAGCTTTCGATGTCATATATACTTGACCAAACTAACGTGTTTAGCGTTTCGCTGTACGAAAGCTACGAGTCCTACTCAGTTCTTTGAGATCGACCAAAGCGAAGAAAGAACTCACGGGCAACACAGCGGTAACGATCACATTGATCGTAGATATCACTACAGGGATGTCAGCATGAAATCAATGGTAACAATGGCCTTGATGCTTGTGATGCATAACATGTAGAGTACTCAATCGCAATAAACACTCTTCATCAACGCACTATGAGAACCCAGATAGTGCCGATATCTCAAGAATGCAGTGGTGGACATGAAAACTGGAAGTGGATTATCAATGAAGGAATTTTGAATCAGATAGTCGCCTCACCTATCTCGAAGAGCAACAGGAGTAGATACGGGAGGGCGCTGCTATGAGCCCCTTCAAACACGCAAGGGGGACCAACTGAAAGGGGATGATTACTAACACTAAGAAGTGAGACTTGAGACCTCGCCTCCTGTAATCCTCCAATTGACGGGGGCAGCACTTTTAACTACGGACGTCACTAAGATGGCTCGCGCCGTATAGGTCAGTTGTGCCCAGGGGAGTAAATATATTGATGTACCGAACCAAATGAGAGGATACTTATAAGATGAGCCCTTTTTTTTACCAGAGAAGGCGTAAAACCTGAAAATCAACAAAACTGTCATGCGAGTGTAAATGCACGCTGTAACGTGGTATGAAAAAGTCAACCTTCCGCGGTGATAATTCCCAAGAAGTGTATGCCTGTGAAATATCATTTCCAAGTCATGTCATGAAAGCGGTTTGGACCAACCACTCAAAACATCATTAAAAGGTGCACACTACATGTTGATGTGAGTTGCAAATGGCGCTGCACAAATCAAAGGTGCACTCACGTCTTGCGTGCCCCATGTTTTAACAGCGGCTAGTTAGGAATGAGCTTGTGCGTGACAGCACACACCAACGTATCTCACAGTACGAGGTCATAAGCGCACAAGCAAAAAATCCATATCTTGAGAACATGAAGACGGTCCTAGTGATTCCCCACTTCCGTCCCCAGGTCCATTGGATCTACTAGAAAGATCAGCACCGATGTGTGAGCGACCGATTTGTCTGACTTCAGAGTGCAAGGTGACAAAGTAATCATAAATCTGGTCATACATCAGAGCTACAACGAGACTGAAGAAAACCAACTTACTAGGATTGTTAATCCAGCGACTTTGGGAGAGTCGTGAGTAATGATAATACTAGATTAGCCTGACTCACCATTAGTATACTTTAATGATCAAAGGCATTAGAAAAAGGCTGCACAAAAAGCATGGTGAGATTACCTTGGCTAACTGCAAACCGAAGGAGTCCGGGACCGACATATTCGAGTAGCAATGCGGGTGAGTAGAAGTCTGCAGCAAGGAGTTGCCAATAAGTACTGTGACTCGATCAGAGAACTGGTGAGAAGATATTGACATACACCGTGATATATAGGAAAGGATTAAAATTGGAATATAAAGCAATATATGACCCTGCAAAGGCACGACAGTTAACATGATCGCCAGCGAGAACTCACCAGTTACTGATACAGAAAAAACTAATACCCCGAGGAGTGTGCAGTGATCTAGACCGTGAGGGGGTGCCTTGGATGATGATAATAATGATATATAGATTACGACGAGCGTACTGCACATAATCGGATTCTTAGTAAGTTGGTCCGCCAGGGCCCAGCGGCCGGTCATTTTATGGAGAGCACAAGATACTGGGTTCAATGATAAATGTAAGTAGAAATTGTTCGTCAAAATTCGGGCTGCTCGAGGAGGGTGTCACTGTCGACCCAACCAGTTGCAGCAGTGTGCGTGAGTATCAAAATCATTCAGTCTTCTGGGCCAAAGTTGAAGTAGTGGCCTCTGAACGGCCTTTACGTCGGCATAACGTTGTTTGAAGTCTTTTTGCAACTCCGACGAACAAAAAGCTTCCGGAGTTCAATTTGCTCTGTGTGTCACGTGTTCAATCAACCCAACTTCAACTATCATACTCTTTGTGATATTTACTCAATTGTTGGTAACGGCCTTTGCTCGCTATATACTCTTGATGGACCATGTGCATGAAATATGGAGAATTCTCAACCAGGCTCGATTTGGATCCTTCACAGCTGTCCGACCAACTTTAAGGTTCTAGACAGCAACGACGCCGCCTCCTAGTTTTTCGACACGAAGGAAAAAGTGACGGTACGTGTGAAGGTAGAGTATTGGTGTGAGCCTGATGCGCATCTCATGTCGCTCGAAACAGTCCAGGGTTGTGCTAGTGTGTGTTTAACTGAAAGTTGTTTGGTTTAGGACTAATCAAATATCACGTCTAGGTAATGCGACGTCGATGTCACATGGACCGTGATTATTTACAGTATCCCCAACTCCTGGGAGGGCTTTGTTTTTGTGATCGGTTTTCTCATTGTCGTCCTCGTGGTTCGAGAGTATAGGTTATGATGGTGGAACTATGGTTTCTCTACACCCCCGGATATGACGAGGCTTGAAGCTCATCAAATCTTCTGCACGCCAAGCAATTGCATCATAGGAGAATACTTGAGATGGAGTACCCA
This sequence comes from Suillus hirtellus, assembly GCA_016695485.1. NCBI lineage: Eukaryota > Fungi > Basidiomycota > Agaricomycetes > Boletales > Suillaceae > Suillus > Suillus hirtellus. The sequence goes on from MU172287.1 coordinate 120,388, forward strand.
GTATCGACGCCACAACCTTCCACCCCTTCGACCTGACGATAGATACACTGGCCCTCAAAATTGTGATCAGGTCGCTAGAAGGTGAGTACCATCGATTGAGCCCACTGGCACCCCCCAACACACGGTCGTGGGCGTGAGCTCCAAGCGCACATTACAGATGTCCTGTAAAACATCTCAAAGGTCTTAACATGGATAAGCCGGCTGATGCAGTCAATTTCGACGAGATCAAGACTTGCGAACTTTGACTCTCAAACCCCCTTCGTCACCTTGACGTATATTCTAGCGAGATACAACGTGTGTGTACAGAGTCATCCGTTCACCACTGACGGCTCACTGAATCAGACGTATAGAATTTCACAAATACGAAACTTAGAATGCTAACAAAATCGGCAAAAGCTCGCCCATGGGTAGTCTGCGTCAGTAATTCCGACCAAGGCCTACTTCAGTACGTAACGACACTATCTTCGCATGCTGACGATTACCTATCGATAGACTCACTCGATGGGACCCAGAAGCTTGTTTGAAGTGGAATGCTACGGTTCATAATTCGCCACCAGACGAGGACAAACCTATCAAACTTATGTTTCGATTGTCTTTGCGACGTGGCCGGTTGCACTTGTCACTGTTGCTGAGCAGAAGCAGTCTGATATAGTGCGCACGCGTGCGATATCGAAGGTTAGTTTAGTACCTGATCTCCACAATGTGTTGATAATCTATACTGTGTCAAACTACAATAGAGCAAAATAAAGGATTCCACAAACGCTCCCTTTGCAATAATGCAACGTCTTCACTGTCTAGATGTGGATGGCTGGTGTTTTACATAAGGCCTGCTGTGATAAACTACAATAGCAAGGCGTCTTCGTTGTGGACGTGTGGTTTTCCAAGCACTGTGTTTGTGGACGCGACGGTCAACAGAACTTCCTACTTTCAGTCTGCATTTCCAACAACCGAACCTCTCTCGCGTTAATATGCAGCCATCCCACTCAAACGTCAATTCATCAGCAGGCTCACATATCCCACAGAACACCGTAAGTGCTTGCTCTTGGAGGTGTTGGCAT